>PYAF01004757.1:448301-497751 GCA_007407185.1 Glycine tomentella | reverse complement strand
TATCCAATTTTAATTGGTTTTGTTTCATTCAATCTAATTAAAATAATTTTATTTTATAATAGATTGAATTAGCATGGAACATTTGATAGCAATGATTTATGATGGAATTAATTTGAAAATTATTATATATATATATATATATATATATATATTATGGCTCTAAACATTGAGTGTGTATTTGGATAATCTCCAAAATCATGATAGATCATGGTAAGATGGGTCAATTATAATTTTGACCAAATTTTATATATTTGGGTTGTCTTTAAAATTAAAATCATGGTAGAATCAATTCTAATGCAAATAAAATTATGATAGATTTGAAGTAAGTAGGAGTAACTTCTACTTCTACAAAATCAATTATTCTTTTTATTTTGACTAATTTACCCTCACATCCACTCATGCATATGTTTATTATATATTTATTTGATTTAAAAATATAGTTAAATATGTCAAAATAAAAAAATATAGTTAAAAGTCTTGTTATATTTATTTAATCTTGAATGCATTTTTATCTAATTTATCCTCATACTCATATCATTAATAATGTGTGACAAATAATATTGAAATAGATTTTATCTAATTTTAATGTTTTATATGGAATGTGGTTCTATTTCAAAAGTGAGCATATTATACACATGTTGACTTAATTTTAATATATATAAGTAAACTTAATTATAATAAAATATCTATATATATATATATATATTAAAATCTATTTTGATTATTATACCTTCAAAATCAATTTTGATTGGAAGTATTTAAATAATATTCTCTTAAAAAAATAATTTTCTAATATCTGTTATTCAAACAAAAATACATTACTTTATTGTCAATTCTGATAATAATTAATTATATAAATTAATTTCATTAAAAATATGTATATAATATGCTAACTTTTGAAATACAATCACATTCCTTAAAAACAATATTAAGCGTACCCGGTGTGAGGGTAAATTTTTTGTCAAATAAACAATAATTTCCTTTTTAATACTTCTTATTACATTTTTTAATATGATTTATCACACTGATGAGTACAAGAATAAATTAGACAAAATGCATTCAAAAGTAAATAAATATAACAAGACTTTTAATCATATTTTTTAAATCAATAAACAATAAACATATGATTGAGAGTAAATTGGAGAAAAATCAATTAGAATTGATTTTGGTAGAAGTATTTCTACTGTGATTTTTTTCATCACAATTAAGTCTACAAATTAGATAACTAATATATGCAAATTTTTGATTAAATTAAGTTTGATCCACTCCACCATCCTCCACCATAGTTTTGAAACAATCCAAACGCAGTGAATCGATTATGTTTTAATTTTTATAATATTAAATTTTCTCTTTTCATTTTATTGAAACCAAATAACCTAATATTTTATTTTATTTCCACTCTATTTTTTTCTTGTTCTAAATAAACATTAAACAAAGCGTAACGGGAGGGGGTTCCGAGTTTTAAAACTACTATTATCATGAGTTGCAATCACGGCCATAAATATGTTCATGTTTTGAATAAACGCTCATTGTTTAATATCAAAAGCTATGGATTAATAATCGGATTACTGGACCCATGCATGACCCATCTCACCTCTCTTTCTCCAACTACAGAGTCAACACTAAACCAGTCAAAGTGTTGAATCATAGTTGCAAAGTATCATAAAAATATAAATATTATTTTATTCCCGATAATTTTTTAATTTTAATTTGTACATTAAAAATTAGTCTCTCTTACTTTCTCCATCTGTGTTTCTTATGTCTTAATATTTTCTCTCTTTCTTCCTTGTCTTATTTTACGTGGAAACTAGCCAGGTGTCGAGTATCCGCGTAGAGGCATTGGCAATCACGGTCACCATCAGGTGATCTGGCTGAAACCCATGCCGACAGCTTTCCATGCACGCCACGTGTATATTTATATTACTTTATTTTAGGTATGCTTTGCTTTCTGCTTCCGTCTCTCGCCGTTCAATTGCTTCGCCTTTGGTCTTCGACCGTTTCAATAAACTGCCCCCACCTCTAATATAAGTACAAAAACTCTAACCATTTTTTACCTTACTTTTAAATAATTGATCTATTGCAATAAACTGAGTAGAGGAATAATGGTGTAGTAGTAGTGGAGAGAAATCGCGATCTGGAATAGAGTTTAGCTGAAAGAAAAAGAATCCAGTTGAAATGGGTTTCTTTGCTACCATTTTGGGGTTTTTGGGATTTGGGCTTGGGATTTCGATAGGTCTCGTGGCTGGCTACTTTCTCTTCATCTACTTCCAACCCACCAATGTTGAGGTATGTATGTTTGTGTGTAGCAGCTATATGCTGCTGCATATGATTCTTTAAGCGTTGTTGCCTTTGTTTTTGACTTTAATAACTGTGGCTTGGACAGGATCCTGAAATCAAGCCATTGGCGGAGCAAGAGCAAGAGACTCTGCAACGAATGTTTCCAGAGATTCCTCTTTGGATAAAAAATCCCGATTTTGATCGGGTAACCTACTATTACCCAATTTGTACTTCCTTTTTTTTTTTTTTTTGGCTTTAGTAGGATTTGACTACTGAATAATTTGTTTGATTTTTTTTTTTTTTTTGCCAAGCTTGACTGGCTGAACAAGTTTGTAGAATATATGTGGCCGTATCTTGACAAGGTCAGCAGTTTTAATATATGCTTTAACCCTTCAAGATTAACACCTACTATACTAGGCTTTTGATTCTCCTTGTTTCGAAGCTTGTTTGACTATGGAGATATTTTTAATTTATTTAGGCAATTTGTAAGACTGCGAAGAACATTGCAAAACCTATAATTGCTGAGCAGATTCCTAAATACAAAATTGATTCCGTTGAGTTTGAAACACTCACACTGGGGTCACTGCCGCCAACATTTCAAGGTTAGTAAGTAGATCCGGATATGAACCTTTTAATTGTCCGCACAATGTCTTGTGATCAGTGTTAGCTATTTTCACCGAGTTTTTATTATCTTCTATTGTTTACAAAGGGATAAATATTGGATGTGGATTTTCTGTAGTCAGTGAGAGAGAATTTTGAATATTAACCTTTAATTTTATTTTTTAACTGTATAAACTTAATATTATATTAAAAAAATAAAAAAAATAGCCATTAGATCATGACTGCTCCCTTTTACTGTGTGAAATGTGACTCAGTGAATCAAGGTCCATAAATATTTGCTATTTTTAGACATTGCCGGTGATACCAAAGATATTAGCCTTTTTGGGATATGAAACATAGTTACAGAAAGAGTAACCAGCATTTACACACAAAATCTTCTTATATGGCTTGTTGGTCTTAAATCAATATTTTCTATTATAATGCATTTCCCCATAAGATCCTCTCTTTATGTCGTATAATATGAATATTCCTGATACTTCTTTTGTTAAATGCGCATTTATAGGAATGAAAGTTTATGTGACTGATGAGAAGGAGTTAATTATGGAGCCTTCTGTAAAATGGGCTGGAAATCCTAATGTCACTGTTTCTGTTAAGGCATTTGGGTTGAAAGCAACTGTGCAGGTAACTTTATTGTGTTTTTGTGCGTGTTAGTAGAGAGGGGATAGATAATTTTTTTTCCCTTCCCACTGAGAGCTCTTATTTCTTTTCAGGTTGTGGATTTGCAAGTTTTCCTTTTGCCTCGTGTTACTTTGAAGCCTTTGGTTCCTAGCTTTCCTTGCTTTGCGAACATATACGTCTCTCTCATGGAAAAGGTTGGTGATTGTTGGGTGTATTACTTCCCCCACCTACTTTGCATGCTCACTTGAACATGTAATGAAAGACACAAGTAGAATATTTGATAGTGTTGTCATGGAGTGTTTTCTAGTTGGAAGTAATGTTGATAGAAACCCCTTACTGGATGATTGGATATTCTATTCTTATTGGGAAAGAGGAGCTGGGATAGATCTTTCATTCTGACCTACTTATGTGCAAATACAATGCATGGTCTTCCTATTGAAAATGCTTTAATTCAGGATATATTTCTGTCTTCTTTTGTTGCATGTGCATTTCATTGCTATTTGTTCCCCTAAAGTCTTGAATGTTTTTTAAGAATGTAGTTGTTTTTACTTTTAGGAATACTAGACATGTATTAAGAATCACTAACTTCTGGCAATCACAATCACAACTCCCTTTTCTGACGTAACCTAAATGAAATAAATAACCTTTGCACTTGAATTGTTTAGGATTAAAAAAATTCATCATAGTCATTGATATTTACACATTTTAAAACTGAAAGGTGACTTCCAAAATATTTTTGAGAGATTCTAGGGCTATTATAATGATGATCATTGATCAAGCTTTCAGCTTTTGTCGACAAGGGGATCATGTTCAAATAACTTGCTTTCCTCCCTTATTAGTAGTTTAGTAACTTCAAATATAATTGTGATTGTAGTTCTTTTCTTTTTGGGTGGGTTTCTTCCAAATGCAAATGATTTGCGATTGTAGGTATATTTTTGTTGATGCTTATGATGATATCTGGAGTTATTATTGCCATTTTATGATATCCTTGATGATGTTGAAATTCTAACATTTTTTTCTTCCTGCTTATACGTAATTAAATTATTTGATTTTATTTTGAATGTTTGAGGAAACTTTGGTATTGTTTTCTTCCTGCCCCAAATTGATATCAACTTGTGATTATTTTATATCCAGTACTTATCTTCTTTCTGTTTTTGGTGTACATTATCTTGCAGCCACATGTTGACTTTGGGCTAAAGCTCATAGGGGCTGATCTTATGTCTATTCCGGGAGTCTATAGGATTGTTCAGGTATAAGATGGTATCTTCTTTATCTGTTTGTTTGCTCCCCCCCTTTTCTCCTATCTTAATGGTTAATGTTTGAAGTGTGAAGTTGCTTACATTCTTCTTCCATTCTTTAAGCCAGAGTTGACACAGCCTGCATAGTAGACAATCTCACCATGGTAGAAATGAACAATTGTTTGCTCAAGTAGATTTTATTTTGAAATGTGTGATATTCTCAGCACAGACCATTGATTTGTGTATGCACAAAACATCTTTGCTTGCATAATGGTGGGAAAGTTATCATGAAACAATTTCTTGCATCAAGCTGGTGCTGTGTTTTCACATGTCAGATAGAAATTTGCTTGCTAAAGGAAATAAGAACTTGTGTGATTTGAACATGACGAAATATGTAGTGTAGGGGTCTGAAGTTGAACTGTTTGTGGGCTTGTAAGGTGTTATTTTACAGTTCATTGAGGGTATGATCAGGTCTTCTTGGTTAAAGTGGTCCAGTGGTGTCAGATTCAGTTGGATGCTGTTACCTTTTTAGATTCAAGTCAGCTTTTTGTTTTGGCATTTTCTTCTCTTGTAGAATTAGCTATAGAAATATCATTTGATTGGTGACATCTGTTAAATTGAAAGTTTGTTTTGGCCATCTTAAATGCCTTCCATTCTCTTGATTATGCTACCTTGTATTATTAAGTTTTATTATTACAGATTAAAGTGTACACAGAAAACTGGTGGTCCTCTAATGTATAGCACATATGTAATGTATTCTTTGGTTTATGATGTGCACTTGTGGTTTATGCTTTTGTAACATATCCATGTTTTTGTTATTGTACTAAGCTTGTTTTGGTTTTTTGGTTTATTGAAGTATTCATCGCATATAAACTAATTTAAAGAGTGGTGTTTTCAGGAGCTTATCAAAGATCAGGTTGCAAACATGTATCTATGGCCCAAAACCTTGGAAGTTCAAGTGTTAGATATGTCAAAGTATGTTACTTCATTTTTATAAATGTTTGTCAAAGTATAATGGTATATTACCTAAACTCTTTTCTGTTTTTTCTTGTGAATGTTATTGGGAATCTTAGAGCCTTGAAGAGGCCTGTTGGAATTTTACATGTAAAGGTTCTGCAAGCAATGAAGTTAAAGAAGAAAGATCTTCTTGGTGCATCTGACCCATATGTGAAGCTAAAGCTTACTGAGGATAAATTGCCATCAAAAAAGACTACTGTGAAGCACAAGAACTTAAATCCTGAATGGAATGAACAATTCAATATGGTTGTTAAAGATCCAGACTCCCAGGTTTTAGAGATTAATGTTTATGACTGGGAGCAGGTAAACCTCTTGAACTGTAAGTGTTTTTTCTAGTTTCTTCTTATGATATCTCAACTGAATGTTGTATTTTTGTATCTGTGCTTAGGTTGGGAAGCATGACAAGATGGGTATGAATGTGATCCCTTTAAAAGAAGTTTCCCCTGAAGAGCCTAAACGTTTTACTCTTGACCTCCTAAAAAATATGGATCCTAATGATGTCCAAAATGAGAAGTCACGAGGGCAGATTGTTGTAGAATTGACATATAAACCCTTCAAGGAGGAGGATTTGGGCAAGGGGTTTGAGGAGACACAGACAGTACCAAAAGCTCCTGAAGGTACTCCAGCTGGTGGAGGTTTGCTTGTAGTTATGGTCCATGAAGCTCAAGACGTTGAAGGAAAGTATCACACTAATCCACATGTACGTCTTATCTTCAGAGGGGAGGAGAAAAAAACTAAGGTACAGAATCCCAAGAAATACTTTCATTTTACTTTTTGTTTCTTCTGGATTATCTGGAATAATAAAATAGCAGGCTCCCTAACCTTACCCCTGGAAGATAGGGAAAAATCCTCTTTTCAAGCTTGGGTTTTAATACACCTTTATGGGTCTCTGAAATTATTTCCATTCAACTAAATCCCCATAGGTTGTTGCTAATAGATGCTACTTAGGAGGGGTGGGGGCACAGGTTCCAGTTTGGCAAATCTATTATAGAATGTGGTATACTGTTGGAGAATTTAATCAAACATATTGTAGTTTAACCATTCTACCCAGCATACCCAGCATATGGTATTGGTTTGTTAGTTTAGTATGTTGCTAAAACAACTGATGTATAATGACATGGTTGGTTTGGTCTAGTGATTTTTTCTTGTCTTTACTCAAGTAGCAAATTCATAATTCTTTTTATTAATATAACAAAAAGAAGAAAAGAGCAAGAAGATAATGGGATGCAGATGCAAATGTCAAAGATAAAAAGATTCGAGTGATACATGTAAACATTAAATTCAGGCTGATGTTTTTTTTTTTTTTTTTTTTTTTTTTTTTTTTTTTTTTTTTTTTTTTTTTTTTTTTTTTTTTTTTTTTTTTAATGGAATGCTGATGATACTATGGTTACGATCACAGCGCATTAAAAAGAATAGAGATCCAAGATGGGAAGATGAGTTCCAATTTATGGTGGAGGAGCCTCCCACCAATGATAGATTACATGTGGAGGTTGTCAGTACTTCATCACGAAACCTGCTCCACCAAAAGGTACATAATCATAGCAACTCTAGAGTTCTGAATTATGTGATGCATTATCATTAATATGATGGCATACTGTAGAAACTAAGCCGAGCCTTATGCAAGAGTGAGTTAGACTAGAAAGCCTCAAATTGTTGAAAAAAGTTAAAATACTTGTGGAATCTGCACCATGTAGGCTGAATTACATAAGTTCCTTTAGATTTGGGTAAATGTCATGCTCACAGTTATCTATTTTGATTTAAGCTTAAATGTGTGTTGATTTAGTCTATTTTTTTTTTTCATCTACCACCGACCTCAATTAGCTTGGGTTAAAGGTGTTGTTGATGTATGTATGTTGAGGGGTGGTAAGAACCTTCAAAGAATCACACCACAAAAACTAGCTATGGTAGTTGGAGAGTCCAAGGTCTTATAAACCCCACACTAGAATTCCATATTTCAAGTGTGGGACTCCAAGTCTCATTCCTTGCAATTGGATCCTAACATTCCACCAAGCTTTGTAGCTCTGGCGCCCATGCGGGCTGGCTGTGCACAAGCCCTTTGACTAGTCCCAGGCAAACACTGCAATGTTGGCGTCACCACCTGCGTCGCTCGTTTGCAGCTGGGAGTCATGGTGGAAGGCTCTGATACCAATTGGTAAGAACCTTGAGAGAATCACACCACAAAAGCTAGTTATTATAGTTGGAGAGCTTAAGGGCTTATAAACCCCACACTAGAAGCTCATACTTCCAATGTGAGACTCCAAGTCCCATACCTTGCAATTGGATGCTAACAAGGGATAATTGTATTCATGTTTCTAGAATCTAATGCACGTGAAATTGACTTCATTAGTTCAGAGGAACATTATATTGAATTTTCGGAAGATAGGTAGTAGGATCTTTTTTATTGGTGAGGTAAACAATTTTATCTACTCCATGGAGCATCTTTGTTTCAAAGTGTTTCTTGCATTTTCTTTTCATTGCTAAAATGTGAAATTATAAGCTCGGCCATTGCAACTTTGTGTTTAACACTGGATGATTCCTTGTTTGCACAAATATGTTCTTTTAAAACAACAGTGCTCTTTGCCCTGAAATTAAGCTCAACGTTTTTTCTTTTTTTCCCTTTCATGTTACTTGCTCTGACTTGAGTTTTATTATCTGCCGCTCCTTGCGGCATTAGGAATCATTGGGTTATATCGACATCAATCTTGGGGATGTTGTTGCCAACAAAAGAATCAATGAGAAGTTCCATCTTATAGACTCCAAGAATGGTCGCCTCCAGATAGAGTTGCAGTGGAGAACCTCGGAAGCATGATGATTAAATTCTCCATAGATTTGTACTTCTGTTTCCTTTCTCCCCTTCTTTCCTTTTTAAAAATTTGTTTTCCATGCAGTGTAAGGAAAAGGTGAGAAGGGTATTTCATGTGTTCTTGGGATATATATTTATTGGTTTTATTTGTCAATCGTGTACATGTTTGAGATAAAAAGGTTTGATAGCAAAAGCATAGATATGATTTGGTTTGGATTATATACATTTACCTTAATTGGTATCATTGAAGACGACCTATATGATGCGTATCCAGCTTTCAGCTTGAACCATAATTTCAACAGAATCAGAAGGTGATCCAATTTTATGAATCGAGAGGCAATGTAATTCCCTTGCAATGAAGTAACAATTTTACTATTGGGTACTTAAAACTCGCGAAATTTTGGAAATCGTTAGCAGCCAATCATGGTTTGGAAATTTCAGTTACCAAGAGGTAAAATCTCATCGACGGCTCCCAGCGGCTTCCATCCGTTTGTAAAAAATATTTCGTACCATTAATAATTTCCGTTGGAAATTGTCTAAGACGAAAATTCCTCAAATTCGGCCTTTTCCTTGTCTTTCTTAACTTGTGTAGCTAATCAAGCACAAGTAGGCTCGTTTGTAAAAAATCTACAAGATTTTCGGACTACACTCTACACACAACAAACCAGCTCACCAAGAATTCACTGGTTTTACGTCCGAATGTGTAAAAATTCTACATCCTACATTTTATTTTAATAAATTTTAATTATATTCCAATAAGCATTATAAAATATATTTTTTTTATCAAATATTTCGAATGTATAAAAAATTAAATTGAAGATACATTTTTGGCACTGAAATTCGGGGATGAAAAACTATTGACTTTATAAAATTTGAAAATGTTAGTTTAAGTGCCAAAATTCCATTTAAGAAAACTATTAGTGTTCAATATAATAAATGAAAGTAATCAAAACAGTTATTTTCATTGTTTTAAATAAGTTTAAGTTTTAAACAAAAATTATAAACCCAATATAAAAAAGCTCTCTCTCTCTCTCTCTCTCTCTCTATATATATATATATATATATATATATACCAACAAATTGGACAGTATTTTTTTAGATTAGATACCAACAAATTGGATATTCTTGTATATTGACCTTTTGCATAGGAAACATGTCCATATACACACGAAAGCTCGTTTTATGCTGCGTGGAGCTGAGACATCCTTTAATGATTTTTTAACACATTTTTTTAGTGCATAATAGTTTTATTAACAAAAATCTCAAATTATTAAATAAATTAATACTATAGTTTTAAGTAGTAATAGAAAAATGTGATTGAAAGTATGAATTTTGTCCCTTCCTAATTTTTTATTTGTTTTTAGGTGATTGATTATGCATTGTCGTGAAGCTTGTGAGCCAATTAAGTAAGGTGACGTGGCAAGAGAGAAGTGGGAAGGCATGGGAATAGAATTGGGAAATGGGAACACCACCCATACAATACAATACAATACAATACAGTTATCCATTCACATTTCACAGTTAGCACTTAGCACTTAGCAGACTCTGCTGCAGTGAGGCGAGGGAAGTTTTTATTTGTTGTTTCGTTTTTCCTTTCCTTTCCGCCAGAATCCGTTGAGAATGGCGTTGCCGGTGGTCGTCGATGCAGAGTACCTCAAGGAGGTCGACAAGGCTCGCCGCGATCTCTGCGCACTCATCGCTAACAGGAACTGCGCTCCTCTCATGCTCCGATTAGCGTAACTCCTTCTTCTTCTCTCTCACTCTTTTTATTTCTTCTTCTTCTTCAATTAAACGATTGATTTTAATACCTATATTTCCCTTCGTACACGGTCAACGCTGCGATCGTGCAACTGTGTGTTCCCTTTTCTGTGTTTGAATTAGCTTGATCTGATGCAGCTGGCACGATGCCGGAACTTACGATGCTAAGACCAAGACCGGTGGACCTAACGGTTCGATCCGGAATGAGGAAGAGTATTCTCACGGCGCCAATAATGGCTTGAAGAAGGCTATTGATTTCTGCCGTATGCTTTTTCTTCCTTCCTTACTTTTTATCTTTTCCTAAAATCATCTCGTTTTCATTTTGCTAGCTAGCTTGGTTAGGAATTGTAATGCTCCGTGCTTATCTATTTGCACATACTTTGTGTTATTTGAGTATTGAATTAACCATAATACATATAGGCTTGAATTTGATTTGTGATTTGTCATGGTCACGCGGCCTTGTGTTGAATTGAACTCGCTTAGGATGTTTATAACCAAAATTGGAACTATGTCGGTCTCCTTGTCTTTCTAAGAATTGGCTTATTTTCTGATGTCACAGAGGAAGTGAAGGCAAAATATCCTAAAATTACATATGCAGATCTCTACCAGGTGATCATTTGTTTTCATTTAGTTGCTATGAAAGTCTGTAGTGAATCTGATAATTTTTTACTGAATTCATTAGGTAAAAATTGTAGAATGGGGTCAATGGACTTTCAAACTTGTCTGGGATTTGCACGATGATTAATTAAGGGTTCTATTTTCTGCCACTATCAGTTCAAATTACTCTTTGTGTACACTGTTTTTTACTCAAATCTCATGGATGCTGGCATGCTGCCGAGGCTTTTGCTTTCCCATAGTGTTAGGTGGGATTAGTTTATGACTCTTGTTTCTATTTTGTTGCCTGATCATGATTGATTTTCATTATGAGGTGGATTGATGAATCTTAAAGTTACAGACTTAACATGCCAGTGATGTAGTGCCTTGTTACACTTAAGACTCATCCTCTTATAATGTTTGACAACTCTGATTACTTATGGTTTCAAATTGTGGACCACATCCCATGATGCGGCCAGGATATTGTGGTTGTGTTCACAACCACATCACACCTTTTGATGTGTTTGAAAATCACAAAAAGATCTGCAACGTAGCACCAAAACAGATGCATCACACATCAATGGGAATCAAAGTCCTCAAATAAATTGTTGTTCACTCTTTCTATTTCTTTACTTAGTAGATTTAAAGTGAATTTCAAATGGTTGGGGAGATTTTAGGATGTTGGCAAGTTGGTGAATGAAAGGTGGGATTTGGGAGGGAGGAGCAGGAGATGTGGGATTTTGAATGTGAGTCATGATAAGTTACATTCAGTGCAAACATAAAATAATTTTATGCTGCAATGGCCACAATATTGCATCACAATAGCTAAAATGCCTGCAATTGCAGTGGCCACAACCATGTCTGCATCCACAACCACTACCACAATTTAAAACCAAAGACCGCAATTGCAAAGGGATTGATAAACTTTGCCTAGTTAATCAAGAATTCTGGGTAGCTATATCTTTTTTGTATGAGGAGCAGTAATACACCTAGAGGTTGCTAGTTAAGAAGTGTATAGGAGTACAATTGAAGCTCAAGCTCCTGTATTAGTTAATGGAATGAGTTTCAAGTTTTAATATCTTAAGCATTTACCTGGTTGTGGTCCAATTCTTTTGCAGCTAAATTTTGACATGCATATAGTTAACGTTAGTGCCTAAGATTTCTACAATAAAGGTGAATATCATTTGATTTTATTATACACTAATGTACTAGTGTCAAAGGTTAGCAAATATCGGCAATTTGATATTCTGAAAATCAAAATTTCCCTTAAGATTACCAAAATTATGTATATCAGAATCAAACATTTACTGGATTTTTGTGTATATCACATACAAGCCATTTAAATCCAATGAGTGCACGAGTCCAGATTCTGTTGAAACAGAGAGGGAGGTGATTATCACTCATTGATAGGGCTGATAGGGCATACCTTGTATAAAACAAGATTCACATTCATAAGTAGAAAAAAGATTTAAACTAACTGCCATATAGATTATACCAATCTGATTAAAAATCATTTCTTTCTCCTTGTGCTTCCAGCTTGCGGGTGTTGTTGCAGTTGAGGTTACCGGGGGTCCAACAATTGATTTTGTTCCTGGTAGAAGAGTATGTTGTGCCATGCCTTTAGTCAGAATATTAATTGTTATGAAATCACCAAATCTTGTTTTGTTCATGTAGTTTTCTATTCTTGTAGGATTCAAAAGTATCTCCTAATGAAGGGCGACTTCCTGATGCTAAAAAAGGTGTGTTTTGAAATCTGTCAGTGATAAAACTATTCTCTTCACCTGGACTGTGAAAGATGTTCTATTTTTTGGATTCCCTTCATAATGGACGAGGTTAAGAATGCAGTATGAAAGCATAAAAATATGTCAATGCTGTTGTTAGGTGTTCCACATCTCCGTGATATCTTTTATCGAATGGGCTTGACTGACCGAGATATTGTTGCACTATCTGGAGGACATACGCTGGTAATTCTTCTTTTGTTTAATATTGTTTTATTACTTGCTGTGATTATGGCTAGATATTCTTATCTTACTTTCTGTGGTGATCTTATAAGGGGAGAGCACATCCAGAGAGATCAGGGTTTGATGGCCCTTGGACAGAGGACCCTCTGAAGTTTGATAACTCATACTTTGTGTAAGACTTGTGTTGTGTGCAATCCTATTCATTTTTGCTTTTCTACAAAGACATTTTGTAGAGCTACACTTTTGCCTCGCAATGCAATACTGGAAGAGTTTGATTTTTATCTACAAATATGTATCATTGTTAACATCAGGGAACTTTTGAAAGAAGATTCTGCTGGGCTGCTTAAACTTCCAACAGACAAGGCTTTATTGGAGGATGCTGAATTTCGCTGTTATGTTGAGCTATATGCTAAGGTAGTTGAGATTAATTCAAATAACCACCGTTTGAAATTTGTTTGATGTTGTGTCCAAATTACCAATTAATGTTTCTCAAAAGCATTTCATGTGAATATTTGTTTACTATAAACACCATGAAGCTAGTAATCTTATTGCATTAATTATTAGATCAATCTTTTGGCCTCAGGTACCCACTAGGGTCGGCTTAATGGTGAGAGATTTGGGTAGTATGCATAAGGTTTTAGGTTCTATACTTATCGCCACCATTATACAGTGCACAGCAAAAAAAAAAAAATTCTTTTGGCCCAATCTCATTCAGTAGCAGTTGAGATTAGTAGGATCCTTCTTCCCCGTATGCGTTGTGCTTTGGAATTTACAATGCTATCTTGACACTTCATTAGTTTAAACAAACTTTGCCAACAATTGACTAAACATTTTTAGACTAATGAAACTAAAGTTTACATTAAACTAAATAACATGCTTGATAGTGTTAGCACTTACTTGTATGTAGAGTTGTAGAATAACTTACTTAAGACATCAGTGCGAAGTTTCTGTTTTGCTCTAAACCCGTTAAAGAAAATTAAGAGCATACTATTTTCAGCAAAGTTCTGACTGCTGTTAATGCGTCATTGATTTGTGTGAATCTGTCTGCTGTCTCATATTTTTAAACTGTCACTTTGGCAGGATGAGGATGCATTTTTTCGAGATTATGCTGAATCACATAAGAAACTTTCAGAGCTAGGCTTTGTGCCAAGTTCAAAGCCGATTTCTATTAAGGATGGGACCATACTGGCACAAGGTGCTGTAGGAGTTGTAGTTGCTACCGCAGTGGTGATCCTCAGTTACTTGTATGAAGTTCGCAAAAGAGGGAAGTAAACTGGGTTTGTTCATCTCTCTTGGCTGTTACGTTTGCGTGACCCTGACCCTGATCCATAGTGCGCAAAACAGGGTTCATTTTTGCAGCTTCAGTTTCTGTTTACTTGGTACCAATAAAGAATAATGCTACAGCCATTCAGACTTTTATATGAATAGACTAAAAACATCCCTGAATACACTCAATTTGAGAGCAACTTCATAATACGTAAATACAAATTTTAACATTCCCAGTTACGTGTTGTTCTCTGAATAGTTAGAGGGTAGACATGCCGAAAGAGAATGACTAATCTGTTGTGTATGTTACGTGCGAGGAAATCAGAATTATGAAAACCGTGATTCCGTAACGGCACTAGCCGAGAGAATTGTGAAAATCATGCTTATAATTAGAACGAACCAGCATAGACAATTCTGTTTTTAAGTGTTTAACCAGGTGGAATAGTGTGTTGTTGTACACCTGTACTAGTTTATTCAAATATATAAAAATATATTAAAAATAAAGTTCTTATCACTTCATGATTTATTATTAAATAATTTAATGTAGATAGTGTTTTTAATATATATGATGTATATTTTTTCATTAAAAAAATTGTTAGTTTTTCTCATGAAGTTATGATTTTTATTAAAATTAAATATATTAAATATTAAAACTGTATATCATTACTTTTGACTTTTATTGTTTGCGAAATATATTTTCATAATTGAATTAAAATTATCTAATTAAAATTGTATTATAAATATTATTCATGTGAGCAATTTAAATACAATTGGATTCATGAAATTTAATTAGATCTAATAACTATAGTAGTATAATTCAATATGATCCTCTAAAAAAAAGTCTCCTCATATAATTATGTAAAGCTTAAGTCTTTATTTACATATTTATAGGCACAAAAGTCTTAAAACATTGGATTGTTAATACTAAATAATTGTGTGTGCACATACATACCCACGAATAGGAAAACAATATTTTTAACATTAGATCATCGAAGCACGTGCTGAATATAATGAAAGTATGAATTGGGGAGTGGAGGTATATTTGTTTTTCTTTGATAAGAAAGAGAAGGTGCCTGTTATGGCAATGAACAATTCATCAAATTCATTCGAGTCCTTCAGACAATGTGTCCTATTTTAAATAGGAAAAAAGACGAAAAGGCATGAAAAGCGGTAAAAGGAAGACCTATACTATACAACAACGTGAGACTGAGATTGAGAAATATCGGAATCTGCGGTTAGTGTCTGCCAATACTGTTACAAGAAAACTCATCCTTTGTGAGGAAGGTTATTATTGAATATTGAATGATGACTTTTAAAAATCTTATCCACATGTGGAGGACAGCAAGCCAAAGAGGTAGGTAAGTAAGGGGCTTTTAGAAGTTAGGACAGCCTCCCACGAGTACCTAAGCACATGACACACTCGTGTTGCTGTGCTGGCTGTCACCATACACTACGTACTCTACATAAACAAAACAATCATCTAATTGCAAATCGTATTTGAAATTTTGCATCTTTGTTTGATTTTCTTCCCATCCCATTTGGCCCTTAGGTTGCTCCTCCTTTTTGGGTTAGCTAAGAAGCCCATTATAGGCTGATCTCTTGTAATAATTACACCCAACTGATAGCGACCGTGACGGACTCATGCTCAATTTATTGATGTGCGCTGTTTCGCGCGCCTAGCTTCCTCCTCCATCATTTATTATTATTATTGCTAACACTTTAGTATTATACGCACATTGCATCTTTTGAATTAGAGTTAGGGAGTGTTGTTCCCTCACCCAATAAAATATCATCTAATCAATGCAATTATATGCTCATGATCTTAATTAGTTGAGTTGTTCATTCTCTTTAAAAACACAGAGGATCAATTTCTTTAATTTGCACATTAACAGTGTTTCAAATTTTGGTTTGGAAGCAAAAAAAATTGCAGTTAAAATGAGATGTTTACATTTCCAAGAATACTACAAGTGTTGTTAAAAGTTGTGCGTGTAATTCATGTCATTATATATGTACCATAGTTCAACATATATATAACTGGTGGAGGATTTGGTCTAGAATTGCAAGTACAATCAGAAAAGAGTGAAAAGGTGGGTGAAATACTCCCAAATAATTACACCCATGTGAACTGAATCTTTTCCCCACAATATTGGTGCTCTTCTTCCTCCTTGAAAGCAACTTGTACCCATGAATATTAAGTACTCTTACCATCCACTTGACGTTCACAGGGAAAGAGAAAGAGTGGATATATGTGCGGTAGTGGATAACTACTACTAATAGGGGGGCGATTATGACAACAAAAAGATGAATAATGAGTCCCCCATTCCCAACCTTTCCCTAAACTTGCAACACAAGGTTTTAGGTTTGTGGGAAGAGGAAAACGAAAAGTGGAAGGTAAACCAAAACCAAAACCCATATACAACCACAACCGCACTCACACTCATTTTGGCATTTCCCATTCTCCCCTTCTCTTATTTCAACCCCTCCTCCAACACTTCTAGAAACTTGTCTATTTGATTTAGATCTCTCTTCTCATGCATGATAATGCCACCAATAGAATAAAGAACCACAACTACTATTACCATCTCTATGCCTATGCACATGAATAGCCAACTACTGATACATTTCTTTCAGGAATTGCCCGTTGCAACTAACTTACCGAAATTGCTAATTTTTTTAAGGGAAATTATTAAACCCACATGGAAGCTCTTATGTTTAAGGCATGGTATTGACTAGTTATCCAGATGTCAATTCTGCATTATACTATTACTGTATTTCTACATTAATTAAGTGGTGATTTTCACGGAACTAGTAAAAATAAAACTAGTGAATAATTGTTAAGTGCCGTAAAACGTACTATTATTAGAGTATATCAAATTATGTTAATCATTGATGATAAAATTTGTATGCAGAATCTGTTGGACACAGAATTAAACTACAATCGGATGCAGTTATCAGCTGGTTTGAAAAAACATCGCACCGTCTTGTGTGTACACACATGTAACATTTTTTAATATTATAATTAGAAACAATGTTTGAAAGTATGAGAGGTTGTAACATTCCAAGATAATAATAAGAATCAAACTCAAACGTGTTAAGGTAGGTAGATCCTGCTAATTAGGTCAAATTCGAATAATAAAAGTATCTCTAACTTCAATTTGATTCCATTGTCACATGCACAGTAAATGAAAAAGCCAATTTTTTAATCACAAATGATTACATATAGAGGTAGCTTATTCCTTACTTAACCACAGCTTGACATTTCATTGATCAATTATTGAAGAAAGAATTGGTGGAGAACTGATTTTTTTTTTTTTTTTACTTAGCACAGGATTAATTTGTAACCAACTTTGGGTTTTATATTAGGGGTAAAGCATATGAGATTATATAACATGTTTTCTCTTTTTCTAAAAGGGGCAGCAGATCACATCTTGTCTTGCCTTACCGATACTTTAATACATATTCTACTTTACACCAACCTGAAGGTTACCCATAGTTGATGTCTTTTAACTAGTTATATCATTGATGCAAATATAGTAGTATAAATATATTATCATCAGATTGGGAGAGCAAAGAGAGCGAGAGCCAACAGGCACCCTCTTTAACCTGTCTCACCAACTCGCATCTAGAAGCAATTAGGGTCTCCCTTCTCTCTCTCTCTCTCTCTCTCTCTGTGTGTCTCCTTTTGAGTCAAAAGCCTATAAAACCACACCCAAACTCCCTCTCGAACCGGCTTCTTAAATATTTGTTGCTGCAAGCTAGCCAATCCTAATTCCTACTCCTATCCTTATTACTACATAACTCTAAAGTAAGTAAGAAAAATAGAGCAATTTCACAACACAACACAACTCTTATAATTGTGAGTTATTAATTGAAGTATGGGAAGGTCCCCTTGCTGTGAGAAAGCTCACACAAACAAAGGTGCATGGACTAAAGAAGAAGATGACAGACTCATATCTTATATTCGAGCTCACGGCGAAGGCTGCTGGCGTTCACTCCCCAAAGCCGCTGGTCTTCTCCGGTGCGGCAAGAGCTGCCGTCTCCGGTGGATCAACTACCTCCGCCCCGACCTTAAAAGAGGTAACTTTACCGAAGAAGAAGATGAACTCATCATCAAACTCCACAGTCTCCTCGGTAACAAGTAATCATATATACCAAACTCCTCATTAATTTCACCACCATATCAATTGATTCAAAACAAATCTTATCTCTTTTCTTATCTAAATTAAAACAAACAAAACAACAACGTTGTTGTTGTTGTGGTTTCAGGTGGTCTTTGATAGCTGGAAGATTGCCGGGGAGAACAGACAATGAAATAAAGAATTATTGGAACACGCACATAAAAAGGAAGCTTTTGAACAGAGGAATCGACCCTGCAACTCATAGGCCACTCAACGAAGCTGCAACTGTTACAACTAACATATCTTTTGGCAAACAAGAGCAACAAGAGACAAGTTCGAGTAACGGAAGCGTTGTTAAAGGTTCCATCTTGGAACGCTGCCCTGACTTGAACCTTGAGTTAACCATTAGTCCTCCTCGCCAACAACGACAGCAACAACAACAACAGACTCAGAAGAATCTTTGTTTCGTTTGCAGTTTGGGTTTGCACAACAGCAAAGATTGCAGCTGCAACGTTTCCAACGCTGTCACTGTCAACAACACCACTCCTTCTTCTTCTGCTGCTGCTGCTGCTTATGATTTCTTGGGCATGAAAACCAACGGTGTTTGGGATTGCACCCGCTTGGAAATGAAATGAAATGAAAATTCAACCAAATTATACCAGTTAGTTAGTGTTGGAGAGAAGTGAGAGAATGAAATTCGTTAATTTTTGAATTTTCTCTCCTATTTTTTTCTTTTTCTTCTTCTCTTATTTGTATAAATAATTAGTCGCTGATATGCATAATACATAGTACCGGTACAGTTGATCATTATTGCCCAATTTTGCCTTTTGTTGTTACTCTTCATTTTTTTCTCTTCCAGCAATTGATGGTAGTGACAAAGAAGAGAACATGAAATTTGTTTGGCTTTGCAGACTTTTTTAATTTACACCAGTCCCTCTTTCCAATTGGAATGAGTAATGACAGCTCTTTTAATTATATTTTACTGTACATAATTCAATAGTTTATCTGCATCATCACATCCTAAGTCGTGGTTAATCTTGTCAGAATTTTTAATGAATTTATTTACATCCTGAGCTAGATCAGCTAGGCAGAGTTTTTGAGTATATAATTAATTAATTATTCAAGGCTTCACATGGATGCATCATACAATTGCGCTACAAATCCCTGCTCTTCCAGATGAATCTAGTGATTTTGGGTCATTTATCATTGTTGTTATATTTTGTTATTCCTATTCTTATAATGAATATTATGTATGCATTCATGCGTCATATATATATAGATAGACCACTAAGCCTGTGGATGATGATCTTTATTTCTCTTTTTCTTCCTCTTTGAATTCTATTTGGAGGCTTTTGGGGTTTGTCTTTTATGGAGAAAAACACTAGGTCGGCCTACTGACGGGAGATTTAAGGTAGTATTATGAGTCATAAGTTTAAATCTCGGTGTGATCATTATACAACAAAAAAAGATGATAGATGACCGACCCTAATGGTTTTTCTCCTTAGAAGACAAGCCCCAAAGCCTCCAAATAGAATTCAAAGGGAAGAAAAAGGAAAATAAAGATCATCATCCTCCATAGATATATGAAAGATGAGGAGAAATTTTTTAGATGGAATGATAGGTACCTAATTAAGTTTAAAATAATGCTGCATGCATTTACACATTATTTTATATATATTTGTAATACAATTTTTATTCTTTAAATATAACTAACCTCATTTTGTTTTTATTATATACTTACACTCAAGTTTGCCACATGTTATATATTCTTATGTGGAGGAAACTGAAACATGTGGCTGATCAGCAGAATCTTAATTACAGTATCTTCCTCATTTCTACTGAATCACAGTTACAGCTAGCTCAATTAATACATATATATCATGTACTGATACATACAAGACTATGTAAAACGCGTGAATGAACCAGCAGAATCCGTAGTACCACATGTTTCGTTCTACCAACCTTATTAGCATCTAATTATTTAGGCCAGCTCCAACCAACTTCTTAACTTCGGTATATGTATAGTCAGTGTAGATAAACCGAACATACCTAGGTTTTCCTATACTTTATTTTACCTTACACAGAGATCAAGTATACACTGTGCTCTTCTAAATTTGGTGATACGTCTTCATACCATATTTGCAATCAAATTAGAGAAATGATAGATAGGTAAAACTGATAAGATTTTGGATCAATGGATCTGACAAAGTACAGCACTATTATTATATATATATTAATTAGGTACTTAATTGGTTTTGTCAAGTTAATCAAACCCCAGCAACCTTCAATTAGTTGTATTCACTAAGCACACTTATTTTCAATCTATATCTATATTCATGGTTAGTTATTTAAAGAATGTTTTTGGTGCTGGCTTTAGGTCATGTATGTAATGGTCGTTGCGTAATTATCTTTCCAAACTTTTTTGGTTCAAATGGTGTTTGCTTGGTGCGAGTATGCTTTCTCAGTACTAGTAGCTACTAGCTACATTATTGCGTATTGACGAAAGATATATAAGGAACTTTTGAATAGGTAAATGGCATAAATCACATTAAAAGGTGGAAGCAACTACTAAAATAAAATTGGCAGTAAATTGATCCTACCAACCATTCAAATTTTATCTGCCGCATTAACTCAGGGTCATGTCATGGGGTCAGAGTGCAATTCGATTGGATTGGCCAGTTCTGGGTGCCTTGGATTATGGGGATGTTTTCCCTAACCTAATAACATTATTAAAGATTGTGATATTCGTGTGTATATGGACGGATACCTGAAATTGTTTTATTAGAAAATAAAATAAAATATATTCAGAATTACATTAATGTTTTTTTATATAATTTATTATAGAGTATATTAGTATGGAATAAAATAGCTCTTTTAATAACGATTGATAGAAATTATTATTATTATCGCATTGAAATATTTCTATAACAATTGGTTAAGCTTATATATAAAATAATCATATAAAATAGAAATTAGAATGGAAGTGTGAATGTTGTAGAAATGAAAAATAAATTATAAAAGAAGAGAATTGTTCTTAAGAAAAAATCCCCAAAAAAAGGCATTTATAAGAAAATTAAATATTAATATTTAATAATAAAAAATAACAGTGAAAAACATTAGTTGTAATAAAACGATTATATTTTAAAATTTTGAATGAATTTCCTAAAAAAAGGCTGCAAAACATTTGTCTTTCTGAAAAAAGTAGTTTAAGACATTGGATATTAGGATTAGATAACAACGAGCAGAAAGGACAGAAGGGGTGGTAGCTAATTTTCAACCAGATCCCAAAACTATGCCCTTCCCACAGATAATGGGGAGCGCCCCTTTTCAACCATCAACCATCCCTTTTTTCCTTTTTTCAAAAGTTTTAGGTAGAGACATTAGAAACTTCCATAAGATATTTTTTTAATTTCTTCACTATTATTTTACTCTCTCAAGCCTCACCAAATTTTTTATTAATGGCGCAGCCAACAACAAGTGCCCTAAGGTAGGGGACTTTGTGATTTCAATTTATTGCTTTCTGAGACCGTCAAATAGCAATTGGGAGAAGGGGTGGGATTGGTACTTATTATTATTGTTTCTTCCCTATACTTTCTACATCCTCGATATTGTTAAATTAGTTCAACCTCCACCCACATCACAATTCACATGCATGACTTGTAGTGGGTCCTTTTGGATTCATATGTAGATCCTCACCGCATCAAGGAGAGATTACTAGATAATAGACAAGGATGCCTTACATAAGCCATTGTTTGGTGGCAAGTACTTTATCCAACTCTGTTTTGGGGATGTGCATGTGTGAGCATATAGATATGGATCACATAATAATAATAATAATGTTGATAGAACCTTAACCAAATAGATAAATAGTAGCAGCACACGTGTACATTTTATGGCCATTTCCATGGGGTCCGCTATAGGTTAGAGAATAGAGATTGTTCGGACATCTATCTATGGGGTAAACTGGGCCTTGCGATGCTAATTATTGCTTAATCGACTCTTCTGTTTTTTCTTTTCAATTTGTTACTTTTTTTTTTCTTCCTAATTATAAGCATGTCATACCGTCAAATTTGCTAGAATTTAGATTTCACTAGGCTATGGATATGGGGTATTGAACTATTGATTTACCAACATAGATGAACAATATTGGGAAAATTGTATTGATGGGCATGGCGGAGAATGGAACATAAAGTAGTAAAATTAAACATTTAATGATTGCTTTGTTTATTTCCTGTTATTTAGGAACGAGTGAAGTAAGTGAAAGAAGACTAGTGGGGTAGATAATCAGTAGTTCCACTGTTTGGGAATGGCAACTAAAGTGGAGAGAAAGAAAAATCAGCAGTCAACCGTGAGAAAAAAAATGGTCTTCCATTGAAATTGAATGTTAAGATAATGAGAAGGATTGCATTATTAATATATACTTCGTTTATCTGTCCTTTCTCTAATCCAGTTGCATATATATATATATATATATATATATATATATATATATATGCAGTTTTGAGAAAATAAAATGAGACAAAAATATCTTTGTGATAAAATTATTTTCTTTTCTTTCATTTTCTTAAAACTAAACCAAGAAGGAAAGAAAACATTCTTTATTTATTTATTTTCTATTTATTCCTTATTTCTTTTAATTTACATAACATAACAAATTATCCATTTCCTCTTTTGTTTTATTTATATTCATAATATTTCTTTCATCTCTATAAAACTGCAGGTCCAAAAAAAGCGAAAGATTAAAAAAAAAGAAAAGAAATTTATAGTAGAGAATTTTATTTTGATAAAATAAGAGAGTCGTCTCATTTTTCATATACCTACTCTAATTATCGTCTCATTATTTTGAGGGGTGAGATGCTGAATGCCGTGCATCAAACATTATTCATGATTGAAAGACGACTAAAATGGAGGATATATATCTTTTAGCAAATGGAAGAAAAAAATTTACAAAGGGAGAAAACAACATGCACTTCTCTAGGAGTTGGACAAAATTTGAGGGTTCCTCCTTCAATTGACTCGTGATTGGTACCACTCCCAAAAAGAAGTAGGGATACTTTCCTTTCGTAATCAACAATTAACAAACAGAAACGAGATTAATGTGGGAGTTAGGCATCTATCTGTCCCTAGCTAAAAGTGGGTTTGGCATTGAGCAGGTTGTACTTGTACTAAATTTAGGGTTCGGAAGGTTGCAGGCATGCACTCAAGACATGGAGCTAATTATTTTTGTCAATACTTTGATTTAATCACTTACGCACATAATTTTCCAATTTATTTTCAAGACAAAAGCTTTCTTCTATCTAGAGACACTCAAATGCAACATAGGCACAAAAGGAAGTTAGAAGAGACCAAGGTGCAGAGGAAATATTTATAATGTTTACCTGACACTTAAATTTCCATATTCAAATACATTACTCATCAACTAGGAGTATCCACTGATTTGGAGTGGTTGATATTATAAGATTTGAATACCTTTTCTTATAACATAAGAATTGAATACTACTGTATGTATTACAAGAGGAGTTTATTAAAATTAAAACAAAATCAAAAGTGAGCTAGTAATTAGAAACTAAATAGTTTGTATAATGTAACAGAGTTAGTTAGTGCGTGTTTAGGTTAAAGTTGGAAAATTTAAAAGTATTTTTAGTTTCACAGTAATAATTTTATTCTTATTCATTTGGTGCATTGGAAATTATAATTGTGTATTAAAATATACAAATTTAGTTTGCAGCCTTTAATCCAATATATCCTTAAACTTTAATGATGTCATCATTGTATTATATTAAAATTAAATTTCACAAATCATGCAAAATAAACATGAATAAGTTCATAAATAGATCTTGAGGAATCAGGTAAACTTTAAAGAATAGAATTCAGAAGAGCTAAAGTTAAACAATTAATTTATATTTAGAAATGATGCCTTTTATAAGTAATTTAACAAGAGGAAATTTTGTTTAGATGCCAAAATAAAATCAAATATATGAAAATTAATTTTATACACCGCATGCACAACAATATTTATGAAAAAAAAGTTGTTTGAATATTATAAATAAAGATTAATCACACTTATAGATAAAGAATATGAAGAATTAATTAAACATACATTAACCACCATCTAACGCATAATTGTTTTCTCTTAAATAGAGATTGAAATATATAATTATGTTAAATATTTGTGGACATAGTAATCTTAACATAATAATTTTAACACATTTGAACATAACTTTCATTGACTATCTAATACGTAAATTAAATGACATGAGATTATTTAAGCTTAATTAGATATGATATATTGAATTCGAGTCTAGCACTATAATATACCCTTTTGAATATTGAAATTAAATTTAACCAAATTGTTGTCTAAATTTAATCCTATGTTTTTACCTATTTTGGATTGGCGTATTTAGGTTCAATTCTGATTGTTGCTACTTAAAAAGGAAAAAAATATATTATTAAATTACTTTCATAAAAAAAATAATAAAATATGATATGATTGATAAATAATATTATTCTCTTATTATGTGTTCATGTGTTTGATTCCTAAATATTTTGGTTAAAAAAAAGTTTAAACTTAAGTGACAGTTAGTATATTTGATTTAAAGAAATAAAAGAATATGAAAGTAAAGAAAAATGAATTGAAACAAGAAAAACGATTTAAATTAAAGTAAGGTATATAAGTGTGAAACCCACATATTTTTATAAAAATTTCAATTCAAATACACTTAAAGATAAAAGTAATCAAACACAGTATCCCGTAAAAATAGCATTATTGAATTGAATAAGAATAACTAACCTATATACTCTGGGCCCTGAACGTTACCAACTCGAGTATGTTTTGGGGCGGTAGTTGGTAGCCGTCCGACGTAGGCACATGTGCGCTGCTGCGGCGGTGGGTCCTCTCTTAACCACCGTCAATCACCGCTGGATCCCACCACTTTTCTAACCTTATAGTCAAGAATCAAGATACGCCTCAACTCAAATTTCCACATGATATATCTCTTTCTTATCACCATGCCCTCATCCTATAATATTATTCATTTCCAACACTTTCTCTAATCTAATCTAATCTAATCTTGGTTTTAAGGAAAATCCCTCACTTAATTGATTGATTTAATCCATAATTCTTCTCTAGAAGACTATTACATCATGATGGAACACTCGTAGAAAAGTCCATGGATTCGGTGATGTAATCAGCTAGGGAAAAAAAAAGGATTAATTATATAAAGCGTATCAGAAATTATCTTAGTTTGGGTTTTATTCACTTTATAATGATGAAAGTCATGAGAGATCCGAGATGCTGGTTTTAAAGTTCCTCTTGTTTAGTCTATTTTGCTTGTATTTTTAGGATATTAGGTGAAAATACTAAGAATCCAAGCTTAGGGATTAAACATGAATTGCATCAATTCTTTCATTCTTTTACCGTCCCTTATTATATGCATAATAATAACTAAACGACAATCAATGGTCCTCTTCACTGTTTTTCCATATTTGACTGTATTCGAGTGACCTTGGTCCATGACGATTAATATGATCTTTGAATCATATCTGTTTGCACGATTCTAGCAACAGAAAGCCCAAGTGTTTTCTTTAAAATAACCATAATCATGTCAATATGCGGTCATGTTCCTCACTTTCTAAGTTGATTTGGATAAGATAAGCAGAGGAAAATTAGGTTTTCAAAAATTTGAGGAGTTGAATATGTGTTTTAGTGTGTGATATTTTCATGATTAAATGAACACAAAAAGTATTCTCTAATTTTCAAGACATGCAAGGGACAGAGCCATGACTGAGGACGGGCAGAGTCAGACCTAATACCCTATTACCCTACAAGTCTAGATAGAATTGGACTCTGGTTCAGCTTCTGGCACTTGGTTGGTACCAATTTTTTCTATTACATCTAGGGTCATGTAGTTGGGCAAAAATTGGATAACTCTCCTCAATAAATACTAGCAGTGGGATGCATCTAAGCTACCCCTCCTTTTCCTGAACAAACAAATTAACAATTCCTTAGTTTTCTTTATGCAATGAACAAGCCAGGTCACTTGTCAGAGACAGAAAGGAACATCCCAACCCTTCACTGCCTCATTCATTAATTGCTTGCTAAATGGAAGAAATGCTCTAGTTTGAAAGGATTTAGATGTTTGCAGTATTAATTAATTTGATATTAGATGCATGTTTTCTCTTCTTTCAGGTTGGTATGTGTTATTTAGTTGTAAACTTGAGAAGAAGAAAAAAAGATAGAAATAATTTGCCCTGACCCGCATGTGTTTTATTGCTTTGCTACATAGTCATAAGCTCATAGTTGGGAAATTAAATCCCGAGGAAATTTGGCTTGTATTAATGCCTTTACCACTGTGGGTCATTACTCGTTAGGTCATGGTGTGGAGCAGCTCTTTTAATTAATTTGGGCCATAGCTGGGCCTGAACGTACCAAACCGTGAAAACGACAGGTACATAGAAGAAGGACATAGCACCGTGCGCAAAATAGCAAAAATGTAGCGGGTAGGAAAAGTTCATAAAGTTTGGTGAGATGTCTATGATTAAATAATGAGACAGGCACATGAGATGAGGGAAAATATTTTATATTATATAATAATAATAATGAAAAAGCATAAAATAAGCCCTGGACCTGGAGCACTAGAGAGTGGAGAAGGATATACTAGTGTGTGGATAATAAGCATGGATGCCCATGTTGTTAGGTAGTGGTTGCTTGGATTTAGGTGGTGATGATTGTGCAAAGTCATCCTCACCCCCATGTATCTCATGTAGTAGATGTAGATGTGGTCTTTTCTCAGTCAACCATCTATCCCTTTCACAAACTCAACCTTAGCCCACAACACTTTTTTTCTTAATTATTCTTTTTCATTTTTTATCAACTCTTTTTTTTAAAAAAAAAAAAAAAAAAAAACCTATGAGATACTAAGAGTCTCCTTCCACCATATGGAATTCTTTTGGATAAAATAGTATTTTTAATTACAATTTTATCAAGTCGGAATCGAACTTTAAACTTAATTAAAGAAATTAAATATAAAACCATTTTTATCAATATTTTTTTTATGAACTCTAATTAGTAATTATTGTGTCCTCTGCTCTCATAACCTAAAAGTCATCTTATCTTCCTATTTTTGTTCAGAACTCTTGTTCAGCTTGTCTTGCCAGCACTATCTTTTAACCTTACGCACACAAACATGTTTCGATCAGACGAAGTGGTCCATTGACACTACACATAGAAAAGTCCCCTTGCCACTTGGATGTGCGCCGTTGAGGAAGGAAGATCTCTACACACGCTCATCAAGTTGATCACCACTTGACAAACAATTTGTGGAGTTCAATTTTCAACAATTGACACTTTTGTGGTATTTTGAACAATTCACTTTTTTAATTACTGATTTTTTTGTTTAGATATTTATATAATAATTAGAAATTCCCAAACAAGGAAGATTATAAGCTATAAAATAATTTTAATATTAAAATAATAAGTACGTCTACATTTTCATCTTAATTGCTAATGAATGCCACAAGTCAGTGGTTAATAATTTAAATTAGAATTATTAAATTACAAAATATTTTGAGAATTTTATAAGTGTTTCATTTTTTTAAATGAAAAGCTTTATCAATAAATATTTTTTAAGGCATGTAACACTGTAGTTAAAGAATTGAAAATATGTATTTATTTCTTTATTAAAAAAATAAAGCATATATTAAGTAGTCAACTTTCTTCTTTTAGATAATTAGCTCATCACGTTCATAAGAGGAATTGGACTGTGGTGACTAAACCATTGCTTAATTCAGAAAGAAAGAAAAAAAGCTAAACAATTGCTTACATGAGATAAATGGATTTTGATTAATAATTTTTTTGTTTTTGTTGTTTATTGAAAAATTCAAGTCCTACATCGACTAAAGATAAAGTTAATATAGAGTATATATGAGGGGCAATTTTCACTCTTTTAACTAACTTTTGAGATTGAGTTAAATCCAAACTCACATTGACTTTTGTCATATAACATAAAGAATAAAGTGATTTTATTAATATTTTATCTTATAAATTATCTTATTTAGTAAAATAAAATAAAAATTATTGGACATAATTACATAAGACAGTAGTAATATTCTCAAATACACATTTTTTTTAATATCCGAAATCTAATACTTTAACTTTTACTAAATTCAATGTCACATAATCTTTTACAAATATTTACCCCTCTCCATCTCTCATCTTTTGAATTTTGAAAAGAAGTGACATAAGAAGCTTGATAAACCAAATCTTTTAATCTTAATTATTTTGGTTAACATTTTTATTTTATATGTAAAAATTAAAGACATGTGCCTAATAATTAAGGTAGCCTATTGCTGTAGTTTGTTTACTTAGCGGGATTCTTTTGTTTTTATAATTCCGTACATGGGCAAGCTGATAGCTTTTGTACCTTTTAATGAAATGTTTTATCTACGATGATAAAAAAAAAAAGAAGTAGATATTTGATCCCTTATATAAATATTTTGTAATTATATATACACACAACCATCAATATAAAGAATAAAATTCAACTAAAATTTAGAAGTGGGACATCCTTATTCACGGACATCAGATTAGCATTTGAATAGTTATAGAATGTCTATATTATTGTTCATATAGCGAAGATATTTTTTTTGTTAAATGAAATGAATTCTTTGTGATGGAAATGTGAATTGACCAATTGAGTTTAAACTTTTTTAAATTTGATCATATATAAAATAGATGTAAGTTAACTGATCATAAAATTATATCACGGGCATATAAATTTAGAGGAATGATTCAAAAAAAAATCAGAGGAATAATAATTTATACGTGACATGTGATATATCCTAAATTTCCTAAATTGTTTATATATACTAAATTTCTTACACAGTTACGTAATCCTGATAGCATGACCTAGATAATTATTTCAAATCATTAATTAATTAAACAAATGTAATATTATTTGTGATTAGGTAATGAATCCGAAATTTGGCAGTTTTTGGATTTGGGGCCCTTAATCTACGTACATTCGTTTGAGCTCATGATATGTGGTCTGAAAATAATTCGTCTCTGCTGTTTGTTTCTCTTCTTTCATTTAGCGTCAATATATAAGTAGCCTCTAATCGTTTTTTTTTTTTTTATAAAAAAAACTAGCCTCTGTTGAAATCACAAGACTCACAAAAAATGGAACTTAGTCGTTTTTGTTTTATTCGAGAACATTTCTCTGTGCAAATTGGGAGAAATAAATTTGAGAATTTAAGAATTAAATGTAAATAAAGGTGTTAAATTAGTGTATTTCCTCCGTATCAAAATTCTCATGTGTCAACCAAAGTCACTTAATCCAAGTGGAATAAGTGTTAACTTACTTTTTTTTTTGTCTTAATCTTCTAATTAAAAAAAAGATTCTGATTAAATAAAAAATAAATAAAGTCTTATCAATAATTATTTTTGTTAAAGATCAAACTCAGATAATATTAAAATAATTAAACCTTAACTTCACATTAATCACTTGTATGCAATTACTTGGTTATTAGTTACTTACCTTACTTTACTTTTTAATATTAAGTATCTCATTATAGTATTTACTTTTTTATTACATTTGTTGTTTATGAATAATTTTTGAATACTATTTTAGTTAAAAAAATCTTCTTTTCTTACACTTTCTCTTCAGTATTTTTTTACTAAATCCAGATCTATATATATGAAACATATACTTAAAATGGGAGTTTAGTTGAAAAAATTAAGTCCAAAATAATTTTTATTTGACAAACAGGTTTTTATTTTTATTTTATTTTATCAGTTATGAGCTTTTCATTGATTGTGTTGTGTATAAGTGTAAGGGATAAAGTGATAGATTTGTATCTAAGAATTTCCTGAAGATCCATCCTCTTAGGGAACCGATTGGATCTCAATGTTCTCTACGTGAACAGTATCGGAGTGCTTCTGGGCACTTCTATAAGTGCTTTAGAGAAAGATGTATACCTCCATTGCTTGATGAAGAGGTACAAAGCAATGAAAGCATGATGAATTTTCCGAAAACTTGTACCAAACATCCACCGAGAAAATTCCAAACATTTCCAAATCATATCAATCTTCCAAAAAAGTTTTGGCCAAATTAGTTGTTTGGTTAATTGATTTTTTAGCATGGCATTGGCATCACATGGTGTTGGGGCCCTTTAAAACTAAAAATTCCGAGGCATACCAACTATAATCGATCTTAAATTTGATACCGACATTTTAAACGGTTAGCTTCAATTATTGGGTTTGGTTTTTCAGTTTCTCTCTCCACTTAACAAATAAGTAATTCTTGTTTCAATTTCTTGGAGAGGATAACAAACTTTACAAAGTCTTATATTTAGATGAGAGCCAGAGAGACTTGTTTCAATTTCTTGAAGAGGATAACTAACTTCACAAATTCATATCTCAATTCCCAAAGGCTTGCCGCACTTGTAGAAAAGCTAGAGAAGACATATAAAAAGAAGAAGAAGAAGAAGAAGCTTGAGACGCAAGATAAATTAATAAAAAGAATGAACAAAGTATGTAAAATGTGATATTAAATTTAACAACCAACGGAGTTGCTTTTGACAGATTTAATATTGTCTTAGCGCTTCTACGGTTCTACCAACTAGCATAATCAATCAACTTGATATCATTACAAACAGGGCTTGGATGTGGATGTGACGTGGCTTTTGGGTCACTTTGGCAAAACATTAACTCCTCTTCAGACCAACCAACAACTTTCCCTTTTCATTTCACACGCTTCTGTATTAATTTATCTTCCCTCAGTTCCCCGGTGAGAGATGTAGAGAGACAGGTGCAGCACCATAAAAATGGAAAAAGTAATGTGAATACTGTGGAATGCTTGAAAATCAAGGTAGCCCTTCAATTCCAAGTCAAGGAATGCACTGAGAGTGACTAAGCCCGACAAACTGTATAAGCATTTGGGATGGTGGGCTTTTCTTTTCATTTCAGCCTTTGGGCCCAGAAAAAGGTAGTATACATATGGTTATTTTTTTTTTATTAGGAATGTAAATAAACCGATCCAATGTGAACAAAAAAAATCTAAAAAATTGATAATGGAATAAACTGAAAATTGAATGGATAAAAAATTAAAAATAAGATTTTTTTTATTGGATTGGATCAGATTTTGGATTTGAGTTTGAAACCAGATCCAATCCAAATCGAACTTGTACACACATGTATATTTCTATTCATAAATTTCTAATATCACTCATTTTATTTTTATTTCCTATATATTTGTAGAATTATCATATAACTTATACCTTTTTATGAAAAATACATTTAGTTAAAGAAATCTTTTTGCTACCTATTTGAGTTAAGATGGGTAAATATACTATTATTAGTTATATAGTCACATATAAATTGATTTTTAAATTAATTTTATTATATTTATCAGATATATCTTATTTATTATTTAATATTTTCTAAAAAATAAAAGTAAGAATAAAACTTAAAATCAATCCAATCCAAACCGCTTTAAATTGGGTTGAATTAACATTTTAAACTAAATTGATTGGATGATATAAATCGGCAAAACCAAAATGATTGGATCAGATGATTTTTCTCTTCAAAATCGATCCAATTCAATCTGCGAACTCCCCTAATTGCTATTGTATTGTTAATCTTTTGGTATTTAAGTTGTTTGTTCACACCCCATTTTACTCTTTGCACGTTCTACAATTTTTATATTGAGATCCACTATACAGTTGGGCCTCATGGAGGGCTTGTGGAATAAAAAGGAAGTCTTGGGCCTAAGAAATTTACTTTGGACATCCACCACTACCCGAGTTCAGGCTTTTATTTCTGGCACCTCCCTTTTATTTTCTGCACCCCATAGGCCTCTCCAGAATATTTTAGGTGGTTGCGGCAACGGTGTTTGGGTTGATGGTGGTATTGGATGGAGGCGGGGCTTGCTTGCGAGAAGGAGGGATATTTGTGTCTGCTCATGTCTTTTGGGGTTTGTAGGAAGCATAAAAGAAAGTGCAGGAAATAAAAGCCCCAAGTGCATTACGACTGGAACCTCTGTGTTGGAAAGACTGAAATCCTAGACCCCAAAAATAAAAAAAAGACTGAAACCAGGCAACACTATCATGAATTATGACTTAAGACCCTTTGTTTTTTTCCATTCATACTTTTAGTCTTTTAACTTCTTCTTCTTTTTTTTTTTTTACAATTTTAACATCAAACCAAATAATAAAATAAAAATTCAAAGGGTTGACAAGTGGTGTAAAAGATTTATATGAATGAAAAACTTTATTTAACGGGAGAATCTGTATTTAATTTATACTTTGTACAAAATTTCATTGGATCAATGACCATCACACATTACGAACAGGATTAGTCTATTCTCTATTGAGTTAAAAAACATCCATGATCTATGACTTAAGAAAAATAAATAAATAAATAAATACACATAACCGTTTGATTATGAAAAGAAGTAATAATCTTCACATCAAAGATAGACATGCTGTGGAAGAAAGTTGGATGATTTAAATTTTAAAAGTAATAATTTTTGTACATCCAAACCCTACAAACTCTATTAATATTCCTTAATTCTTTTAATCTCTCTTCTTATTATATTATATACTACTTATTACATCTATTTCTCTCTCTTTTATCTTTCTGGGTGTAGATTATTATATAGATATCCAAGATATTTTCAGATTTTAAATGTATATTTTAAGTTTGATATATTAAGATAAAATACAAGTACTCTTCATTCAACAGTTCTGAATTATCGACTATTTTAATGTAATGTAAAATTTGTGATTAGCAATTCAAATATTATAAAATTAATTTTAGGCAACTTTAGGCCGAACTAAGTTTCGGGTTCTCTTTTATGGATTTGTGATTTGTGGCAGGAGACAAGGGAGATTCAGTATGTCAGTTTGTTTCATATTTTGGTCATAGTGGTTTTAAGATATGGAAGTGACAGAATGAATTAGTTTAAGGGGACCCAAACACCATTTAAGATACTTTGAAGCTTTTTTTAGCGGACGAAGTTGCATTCCAAACACTTTCAATAATTCAACAACTCGCTTAGCTTTGCCAAACTCTTTAATTAAGATTAATTAATATGTATGTGGATCCTTTCCTATCTAGACAGAAAGATCCATATTGGTTTGGGTTTCTATAAGACAAACATGCTTGATGAGCTTAAATAGTTATTAAAAGGGGATGTTGGGTTAAGGCAAATTATTTGTTGAGCCCGATTTCTTCTTATTCACAAAGGCAATGCCCTTGTACATGTAGCCTGCGACATTGGCTGGAAGTACGGTTTGATCTTGTAGCATGTTCCAAGGAACAATGTTGCATGTACAATTAATTTCTGAACAGGAATTTATTTTGGTAGTAGTATGAAATAGTAATACTTATGTTATTGTACTACTATATTTAATAATAATAATTTAAGATCGGAATCTCAGTTTATATGGTTATTCTATCCGTTAGATTTGTTTATAATTTATTTGTATTAAGATAAGATATTGAGATATAAGTTCACCTTTTCAATTGTCACTTTATTTTTCAGAACAACTTCACATAGAGGCACTTTATTTTGTTGCAGTAAATGATTTGCTCCCATTTGAGCAATTACTCCAACTGTTTAATAAAAGCTTTTGATTTTTTTCAAGTGAATCTATAATTAAAAAAATGATATTATCAATTAATTACAAATCATTAATGATATAACTTTTAATAAATTTATTATAAAATTCAATATTATTTAATGCATATATTATTTACTCAAATAATTAAGGGAATAACTGGAGTAAATTAATGGCTATTCATCAAACTCGAATTTTTCTTCCTTCCTACACCATAACAAGAAAAATGAAATGTTCTACTCCCTTTCTCTGTTGTTTTTTATAGGATTTAATTATCTAATTTATTAAAATTAAGAAAATTGATTAATTTAATTGATAATAATAAAATCATCTTAAATATATAACCTTTTTTAAACTATTATTTGTTAGTAATAATTTTTTCTCCTCTGATTATTTGTTAATATATTTTTTCTTTTAATTAAAAATATTTTTGGTCTAAAAATAATTAATATTATAAATTAAATTAGTAGAATTTTTGGGTATGAGTGGTAAGTCCACGAACACGCTTGGATCCATAACCACGTCTCTCTTTTTGGAGTTAATCAGGAGCATACTTGAGTACTTGTCTTGATCTCTTCGTCAACCAGAATGACGAGACCCCATCTTGGGTGCCTGTAGGGCTATTTTCATGAAACTAATTATTTTGTTAGCATTGATCTTCTCCAACATCTCACAATTGTGCTTCCATTTTTATCTTTTCCCTCCCTCCACCAACATCGAACATCTTTCTCCACATTCACGACTTATTACGTACTGTTTCTTTTTAATTACAAATGAAAAGTAACATTAGACTATAAATGAATATGATTATCCATTCTGAGTTGCTCATTATTCACACAAAGCTTTTCACTTATTTCAATGTATCGGTAATATTTCATGCCCTGAACTTTTGTTTTGGCTAACAAATTACTATCACGTCTAATTACTAATTGTTTTACTTGAGGATTGCTGGTACGCTTGGAGCTTGGCGATTCCATGCAGGCACGCCCTATCGTCTAAACTAGACCAATGAGACAAAATGGCTCCGAGGCTAATTTCTTATTCAATATTTAATATTTAATAATAACATACATGGCAGTCTGTGAAGTATCTTCATTGATATAAATGCACAAGGTGCAATTTATACTTAAACCCCAGAGGATTTGTAACTTATTCATGTTTGATAACGATTATAATTAAAAAAATATGGTTAATTTTATCATAAAAACCTCTAATTAATTAGCAAATTTAAGATTGTTTTTCTAAAACAAAATGAATGAAATATACAGCAAATATATAAATTAAAATATTTGACCCAATAAAATTAACCTAATGATAAGATATTTGAATAGTTTGCATGAGTATTTAGATTCAAATTTTGTGTTTAGTTAATACAAGGCAGTGTGGTTAAGTCACAACTCAGAAGTTAAAATATACAAATAAATTTGATATCACATTCAAATAAAAAAATTTAAGAAAATAAGTTTTGAGTTTTTTTGTTTATATATTATTTAACTTGCTTATTGAACTTGAGAATTTTTATTTATACCTACATAAGTATAGAGATATTTTAGGTATTATGGTTGTAATATTTAAAATTCCCTCTTCCCTCCAAATATCACAAATATTGGAGGGGAACAAAAAGTAGTTGACGAAAATTTTTGTTCTCCTCCTAAAATGAACAAAATGACACAAGTTTATAAAAATTCTTCCCCTTCTTCTTCAATCAATGACGGTATAAGTCTGACCCTATAAAATTGTAAGATTGCCTCAAACCTCAGCCTTACAAGGATTACATCAGCTATATTTATAATTGACGTGGGATCTCAGCATGCTAAGAGTCAATGTCTCAATGGCTCCACAATTAACACTATTACGTTTAACTCAGTTTTTGTATTCAACCCTTTAGTATGTAAGTAAGTAACCCTAAAACACTTTTCTTGAGGTGTTGATTCGTCGTCAACACTTGAAAGAAGGCGTTTTGCTCATACTTCACAGTACTCTCTCCTTTTTACTCTGAAGTACGAGTAAAGAGCCTGTCAGACAAATTGATACAGTTCTTATGTGTTGTTAACATTGAGTGTGCTATTCATGATGGTGCAATCATAGTCACCCTGACACCTTCTTCAAGTGCTAGAGTGCCAATTTAAACTTTTTTTTCCTTGTACCTTGTTAATTAGTTGGTACATGTATTACAGTGTGCAAGAACGTTTTTCTTTTGCTTTCTCTCATGTGTAAGTAGGCTTTCCCAATTAAAATAATAAAAAAGATTTGTTTGAGCTTTAAGAGCATCTTTAGTGTTAGATCTCAAATTGAGATCTTAGACTATTTTTTGGTAGACTCTACATTGTTAAATAGGATTAAAAATCTCTCAAGATCTCTTCTATTCTTTTCTTTTATGATAGATCTCATTTTGAGATATTAAAGGAGAAAAAAAAAGAAAGAATTTTTTTTTTTTTAATAATGTGCAGATCTTAAGAGAACTTTTATAAGAACCCATCTTTCATGTTGGAGATCTCTCCAACTCCTTTATTGAAAGATTCAATGAAGATCAGATCCTGAACTCAAGATCTTTGTTCAAGATCTTGTACTAAAGATGCTCTAAGTTTAAGTCGTATTCTAATGATAAGATAATTATAGAAGGTAGCAAGAACCGGGATTTATTAATTTGACGACCTAGGCAGCTTAAGAAGAAATGAAATGATAACAATATAGTTTGCTCAACTCAAAGTGGTCGTTGACGTACGTCATCTGGTTATATCAGAAAGTTGAATATGGACCTACTTAAAGTAAAGCCATTAGTTGTTTTAGGATATACAAAATTATTAGCAACGATTTTAACATATTGAATAATCTAAACCGCAGACCCAATATATATAGGTCAGGTAATTGTCCTTTATGACTAAAAAATTACATGATGGATGCCAATAATTAAGAAAAATCTCTTCATATCTTTATAGATATATATAAACTCTTTTCTTTTGGATCATCTAATTAAGTGATTGAGTATAACTAATTAATATAATATAATTAAGATTAAATCGTTGAAGTATTATTTGAATTAGATTATTAATAAAAATAATTTTTTATTAGAGTTTATTTATTTTTTGACCAAATTCTAAATTAGTCACGATTTTTTTTTTTCAATAAATAAGAGAATTAAAGAACAAAAATTCGGCCATCTCTTGGCCCCATCCCATCCATCCATGCACTCACTCGGTTAAGTGGCAGTTTGCTATCTCATAGGCAACATGTTACCAATTAAGGTCGTAAGAACCATTGATTGCAAGCTGAAATTATCTTTGCACAATACCCGAGTGAGCTAGTCAGTAAAATTAAACCATTGAAGATGTTATACAGTTCTAACTATCAATGGAAACGTGTTGAACGTGGACCGTATATAGACAGAGTCTTTTCCTATAGCTATAAAATCCCATTTATTTTCATCTTTTAGAAGCATCCCTCTCATTCACCTTTCTTCTTAGTTTTCCCCTCGGTGTTGAGCTGCCTTCACAGCCATGTTGCCAAGAAGTAGAACCCTTCCTAGCAGAATCCACCAAGGAATTGTAAGTGCAAAGGAATCTATATATATTTGAGTATCATACGCTTTTTCTGCTTTGAAAAGTTAGCCAGTCACGTTGATTGATGTACGTTCAATTGTTTACAACAGATAGAAGAGAGGCATAATGTCAGGCACTACTTACAAGTTGAAGTGCGACCCAATAATACCCAAACGAGACCGAAGCAATGAATATCCAGTCTAACTATTCCAAGTGCTTCGATGATGATGGTCGCTTAAAGAGAACAGACTAGCTATACTTTAATATCAAAGCTAGCATAAAAAGGTCGAATTGTTATCACAGCAGTCATGGAAAAGATCCCTGCCACATGTCAAGCAATGGATATATATGATAACATTCGGAATAGCAGAAGTGATATTTTCCCAAATCCCAGAATTTGATCAGGTGTGGAGGCTATCCATAGTTGCAGCTATCATGTCCTTCACTTATTCTTCAATTGGATTGAGTCTTGGCGTGGCCAAAGTAGCAGGTGCAAGCAGATTTAACATTTACATGCAGGCAGCCTTAAACCATTGTTTAATTAGTTCTTTGCCTAACTTGTGAATTTGTTTTCATCTTGCAGAAAATAAAAGTTTCAAAGGAAGCCTGATGGGAATTAGCATTGGCACAGTAACACGAGCCGGGACAGTCACTAGCACACAGAAAATATAGAGGAGTTTACAAGCTCTCGGGGCAATGGCCTTTGCATACTCTTTTTCCATTATCCTCATCGAAATTCAGGTAAGTCAACTCAGATATGCCCTATCATAATACTAATACGTATTCTTCACACAATGATTAATAATTAATATTGCATGGGATGGGAATTAAGAAACAATTTGGCTTTGTTTCAGGACACCATAAAATCTCCTCCTGCAGAGCACAAGACCATGAGAAAGGCCACAACTTTTGAGCATCGCAGTTACCACAGTGTTCTATTTACTCTGTGGATGCATGGGTTAGGCAGCCTTCGGAGATAATGCACCTGGAAACCTCTTCACTGGTTTTGGGTTCTATAACCCTTTCTGGACATTGCCAACCTTGCAATTGTTATCCACCTAGTTGGGGCATACCAGGTATTGTCATATATATGATCCTTCAATGCTAGTTATATATCTGTATATTGACGCAAGAATTATGATGGGCGCAAAAACTTCTGAGCGCGGCAGTAGACAAAAATAAAGGAAAATAAAGAGAGAATTGATCGAATATAAACTTATAATGATCTTGTCTTAATTGGGTTGTTCTTTGCATCTCATAGAAAATTTAATTAATTATATACAGATTTCCTAGAAACACTTTCAGAAGATCGTGACTAAAATTTAATTAAACTATAACAATTAGATGGTGCCCATATTAGGACTTGATGATTAGTATAGTACATTGTTTCAAGGAATAATGACTAGTATCTTATTTCAAAAATTTGTGAAAACTTTTGAACATTATCATGTTGCAGTTTGTGTCAGTATCATTTGGTTTGCGTTGCTTTAATTTTGACTACATTTATTTGTGATATGTATATATTATTCCAGGTTTTTTCCCAGCCCTTATTTGCATTTGTGGAAAAATGGAGTGCACGTAAATGGCCAAAGAGCAATTTTCTCACCGCAGAATATGATATACCAATTCCCTGCTTTGGTGTGTACCAACTCAACTTCTTCCCCGTAGTATGGAGGACCACTTTTGTGCTGTTGACGACCCTCATATATAGCCATGCTCATGCCTTTTTTCAACGATGTGGTTGGAATACTTGGCGCTTTTGGGTTCTGGCCCTTGACAGTTTATTTCCCTATCGACATGTATATTTCGCAAATGAAGATTGGATGATGGACTAGTCGCTGGCTTGGACTTCAGTTACTTAGTGTCAGTTGCCTCATCATTTCATTGTTAGCTGCCGTTGGTTCCATGGCAGGGGTGGTTTTGGACCTCAAGACTTACAAGCCATTTAAAACTAGTTATTAAAACAAGGCCGGAAGAAATAGCTAGAAGTGTTTAAGCATACGATATTTTTATACAAAACTAATGATAAGTTAGTTTCTGAAATTAAAGTATACACGTTCCATGCCTGCTGCTGTTGGACGTATACAGTCTGTGTGTATGTGTTATTTTACAAGGAATAAAAGCCTTTGAACGTGTTATTTCTTTAGTCATAATAATACTTGTTTCTTCTCAGTCCATGGTATTTCTTCCTTTTGTCATTTCATTTCTTTAGTTAGATTTGTTCCACCTCTCTGACATCCCTTAAATTTTAGAATTTTAAAATTTGAGGTATTTGTACGTTTAAGGTTTCATTGACATCACTGTTTATTTCTGTTATTTACGAAATACTAATAATTGAATAGAGGTTGCTGCTAGCTAGAAAGAGACTTGGCTATACCATTCAACTACAAACATAACTTGATCCACTTCCAACCATGATTATGCAATTTATATCGGTAGAGAAGAATGGGGAAAAAAATAAATGGAATTCAATATCGCAAATTCGGCGTTGGACTTGAATAAAAACAGAACTCTAGATGAAAAGAAACGTCAACATTAACTATAAATCCTAATCACTAGGAAGATTGATTATATCAATAAACAGACAAACTAGTATTATATATGGAGAGTGCTGGGGGGGGGGTCCTGATTCTTTTGTTGCCGTGCCTTATTTCTTAGCCTTCAGTCTAGCTGAACTTGCTTCAGCAGCAGCTTTAGCTAGAGTTGTTGGCTTCATTGCGCTCTTGGGGTTGAGTGCCTTCCCAAGTTTGAACACAGCCCAAGCTGTCCCAATCGCATGCCCTGCTGCGTCAAGGCCTTCATTTGTAACCTGTGCTGCTTCCTCTCCATATCTAACAACAACAAAAAAGACCACATCAAGATGCTTCTTGCACAGGTTAATTACATGCAACCTACAGAAATAAGGGCTTGTCCAATCTTAAAAGAAAAACAACCTACAGCAATAATGAACTATTTTTTATCATTGAGGCCATGCAATTATGTTAGTGATGAGAAATAGTAAACGAAGGAACTTACTTATGCGAAACTAGGCCGGTGGTCACAACTGATGAAGTGGACATGACATTCCTTCCGGCTACTTCTGCAGCATCCAAAACCTTATCTGCATATCACAGCCAAAATAAATTATAAGAAAAAAAATACTATACTGAAACCCATAAAACAGCTATGAAACGAATATAACTAACTTACTGAATCCATCCATGGTAGCAAGGACAATTTCCCCTGGAAGAAGGCTAAAGAACTTCTTTCCAGCTTTGGAGTTGACTAAAGAACTTGTGAAGAATCCAGACACCTTGACAACCCCAGAGAGGACACCAGTGGCAACCTTCTCAGACATCTTGGTCAACTTCTTAACCCTTTTGATGCTCTCCAGTGCCTGAGGACTAACCTGGGAGTGTGAACCAGGCTCCAACCTCTTCTTCAAGAAATCATTCCCCCACTTCAACCTGTCCACTGTCACATCCCCAGCCCACAAAATCCCTCTAACAACTTGCCCCGACCCTGCTGCAATCCATCTCGCGAAACTCCCACTGTAATCCTCCACATTTGGCGCCAATGTCGTCCAGTATGCCCCAGAACGCTCCTCCACCACTTCCCTCTTCTCTTCCGATCTTTGTAACTCCTCCGGCGATGTCTCCGTCGAAACTGAACCATCCAAAACTTCCCAACCTCCAACGCCCTTCAGTTTTTCCTTCGACAGAAAGCTGTACTTGTCCAGAACCTCGTCCAGTTCCCTCAGCACCCTCTCTTGTCCCTTCGCCGCTACCGTTAAACCGTAATTCAACACCTCGAATCCCTTCTCCTCCCCGTGCTTCAGTGGGACCTGGACCGTGAAGAAGTAGTGCGACTCATCCAGCTTCACCGCCGACACGTCTTTCGCCAACGGCCACTGGACCTGATCGCCGACGCGGGCCAGAACCGCCACCACTTTGTCGCCTTCTCCGAGGGTCGATATGGTGAGGTCGCCCGAAGCAAGGTGCACGCTGGAATCCTTTTCTATCAGATGCAGAATCGCACCCGGGACCGTGACCAGAACGTTTTCCATGGCTTCTTCTGTAGTCGTATTTGGCTCTTCCCAAATGAGATTCTCTGTTGTTTCCACTGAGGGATAAATGGAAGAAGAAGAAGAAGAAGAAGAAGAGGATGGTGCAGGGTTAGAGAAGGGAGAATTAGCGTCTGGGTTTGTTGAATCGACTCGTGGGTAGAATGAACTTTGTTGGAAAAACATGCCTTTGAAATGTAATTGATTGTGAAGTGTGAAGTGAAGAACGAAGGAACACGAATACGAATGTATATATAGATTAAGTTGAGCATTTAAATTTAAATAATATAAAGACAAAACCGACGTGCCGAAGAAACGGAAACACGTGGCGGTGGGAAAGACGTGTAACAACTACGGACACTGCCATCACCTCGGGGTGCCAGTTTTGCTTACAGTTACTTTCTGTTTAAGAAACTAGGAATGAACTGAGAAGAATCCAGATTCTTAAAGGGCGATTCCAGCGTAGTTTGCTTATTAAGGAAACATGATGGGCCATAGCCCAAAAGTTGAAAAATATAGGACCCAACAGAGAGCCCAAACAAGTTCATCAGTGTTGGATTATTTGGGCCTCCACTAAAATAGGCTCCATCAAGACATTCTTCATACTACTTAGCGAGTGAATGGACTTTCTTCAAACCCAGTTGCATCTTTCATAAACTACAACAATTTTGCATCTTTCACTACACTCTCTGAATTCCTTCAAAAAAATAAAAATAAAAAAATACACTGTCTAAATAAAATATTAAGAACACTCCAACATTTATCTCTTTCCTCTCAGGAGCAAACGAAGATTACATGCCCTGAACGAAGCTGAAATAAATAATTTAGAGCAAACGAAAACTTCATTTATGTGTGGACCCTATACTCTAGGTTCTTGTGCTATTGTTTTTCTCTTCATAGAATCAAAATCCAGAGAACCTTATTCTTAACAAGAATATTGTATATAATAGTGGTAAGAAGTCAGGACTCAGGTACGCCTGTAACAAAAGTATAAAGCAAGCAGAAGAGATAAAAGGAAAGGAAAAACAATACAGGATCAAATTTGAAATTGCTTGTTGATTATAATATGTTTAAATGTAATTTTTCCATGTTTTATTTATTTTATTTTTGGTTTAATTGAACTTTGATATATTCATTTAATGTACCATAAAAATAATTTAGTTAATTAAAATGTAAAAAAAATGTAGAAAAATTAAGGATTGAGCTAAAATTATAATTTTTAAAAAATAAGAGACCAAATATTTTTATTTTAAAATAAAAATATTAAAATTGTGATTTTGACAAAATAAAATCACCAAAATTATATTTAAGTCTGTATGTGATTATATACTCCTAATAAAACGAGTAAAATTTCAAATTTATTTATGAGAAAATTATTAATAAATATACTAATACCTAAGAATACCAAAAATGTTATCATGTTTAATAAAAAAACACAAATAAAAATTATTTAATTATTCTTGGATACTAATCTTTATAATGTTTAAAATTAGTACAATTAATATAATTAATTCCTTAATAGCCAAAAAAGTTTTTTTGATATATTCTAAAAAGGAAAATACGTGTTCCAAAAATTACCATGAGGGGAGGCTTGAGTTCATTCTTTTTTTCCTTAAGTATACATTGAGATATCTCTTAATTAACAATTAAACTTTAATTTCTTTTAAGTTATAAAAATTATAAAAAAAAATATTTTTACTACAAACTACAAAGATATATATATATATATATATATATATATATATCATAAATTATACTTAACATGTTTAAGAAACATGTTATCTATCAATTGTATACAACTTCTGTAATATTTTTATACACTTGACCGGAGAATATATTGGGAATTGAGTAAAGACCAAACCTAAATGACGTAGTAAATTCGATTTGTTATTGCTAACCTTCTTTTATCTATAACCATATAAAGGGGATTTTGAGTATACATTTTTACATTTTTTTTTTAATCCTTGTGATTACTTGTGTAAATTACTATTTCTCTCTTTTATTCTACTTCCTTGTTAAGTGCACTTTCCAAACGATCTATACCTTCCGAGTTCCAATCACACTCAGTAAAGATAAAGAATATATGAAAACACACAAAATAATTCCAATAATAAAAATTAATGACTGCTTATTATAATTATAACAATAATAAATACAATAAACTAAAAAAATAGATTAGAACGTTAGACATTAGTGTTTGTCCACACTCCGCACGTGTTTCACTCAGCTTTCAACGAATACGCATGGAATCAGAGGAAAAAGAAACGCATGGGATACAATATACAACACATAGTGGAATTCTGGTAAGTGATAATGAACTTGATGCTGGTTTTGTATGATGGACAAATGACCATGGGACATGGCCTTTTATTGTCCAAGGGAAACCTTGTAATAAGCCTTGCAACTTGCAAGAAATGGAAAAAGAGGGAATGAAGGGTTTAAAATAGAGGAAGTGCATTACTTGTTTAAAATAAAGTTTTTTTTTTTTTTTTTTTTACAGTTGTTTAAAATAAAGTTGACAAACTTAAGTTTATAAAAATATCTCAAAAGTCTTATTTTTTCAAAGCTGAAATTTCGAATAAATTTTTATTCTTAAACTTTTGGGATAACCAAATATAATCTAAAAACTCATTTTACTCACAAAGATCCTCTTGTTGGAAATTCAAACATATACTATGAAAAATGGAGTTGAACTTATAAAGAAAAAATAAAATTAAGAAAATAAATAAAAGTAAAACCATGAAAGTGATAAAATACCAATAATCTCACTAAAAAAAGTGATAAATAGAACATTAAAAAGTTAAAGACTAGGGAAAAAAACTTTAATTATCAAAAGATAATGTTCTAGGTCTAACGTTTAGGTCTAAAATCTTTGACTAGTAATGTCTTTGTTTGAAATACTTATAATAAGATTTTATTAACATCTCTACCTTAAGAGTAATTTGAAATATTTAAAAGTTATTTATTTTAATACAGAATATTTATTATGTTAAAAATACAAGTTATAATAATTAAACAACTTTAATAAAAATTATATCATTTTAGATAAATTTTTTAGGGTCTCATTCTTAGAGAAATAAATTCTGGTGCCTTTTTTCTTTATTATTTAATTTTTCTTTTTCTTATTTTTAGTTAAACAATAAAATTTAACTAGACAAAAAAATGTCATAACATAGATAGAAATGTCACATAAGAGAATTCAAACCTCATTCTTGATACTTAAAATTAACTTTAACCTTTTTCCCCCTCAAAATAAAGCTTACGTGCACATCTAATTATGGAAAACAGAATCGAGAGAGGAGGAGGGGATAAATTGATAGAATAGAAGTATAGTATTAGACAACGAATCTAGGTTCCTGTCATAATTAATGCTTTGTTTAAAATAGAGTAACATTGGCAGCATAAACTACAAACTGATTGGAATAGTAACTAATCAACAACAGAGAAAACAGAATATGCTGCAATAGAAAACATATTTTCAAATCAAACGTGGTTAAAATTAAAATTATGACAACTTAACATAAATAAATATCACAAATTAAGATTTCTCCTATAATTTTACAAGTATAGATAGACGTAGACTCCTAAAAGTCTGTCTATAAATACAAGGTGAAGCTAAATTAAACCCAAGAAGAAGAAGAAGAAAAAACTTATTAAAAAAGTACAACAACGGATTACAAAGTTCAACCTTTGTCACTTTAACATGACACAATCCTAAATTAAAAATGAAAAAGAAAGAAAGAAGAAAATACAAAATATTTCTGTTGACTGTTGTCTTTCATATTAGTCGTGGCAGCTTAAAGAAGTGCCACTCACTTACACGTCACAAGCCACGCGCCGCATCGACCAAAACGACATGATCGAGGCTCTATAACGGTTCTATTTGAGTCACCACAATGGGGCTCCGAACCACGTGCTTCCCATCCGTCCACGTCAGCGACCCGAACACCGCCCCGGACTGACCCATCTTCAGGTTCCGGGTATCCCCCGCCACCGTCACCGCATAGCTCCGTTTCTTCACCGCCTCCGAGAACACGAGCCGCGACGGCTTCACCGTCACGGTCACCCCAGTAGCGGGCGCCTCCACGCTCACGCGGTAAACAGAGTTCGCGGGCCCCACATTGGTCACGGTCCGTATGAACGTCTTGGAAGCCACCCTCTTTGACGAAACAGGAAACAAAGCAACAAAGGAAGGGTAATTCAGATTCTCCGGCGCCGGCCTTCTCACCGGACAACTCGCCGGCGCGCGAGTGATCACCTGAATCACCTTAGGCCCGTATCCAATACCGCAAAGGAAAGTAACATAATCATTGTTTGTGATATCATACACCAATCCAGGATCCATGGCTCTTCCTAGGTTAACATGGCCAGCACCGAAATCGTAAGGCGTGGAACTGTTCCCGGTGGCTTCGTCGGTCATGATTTGGTTACGGTTGTCCAGGACGGTGGCGGTGGTCATCATGGCGGACCTTATGGCAGCGGGACTCCAATCAGGGTGAGCCGATTTGAGCAAGGCCGCGGCTCCGCTCACGTGAGGGCAAGCCATGGAGGTACCAGACAGGATGTTGAACTCGGTTCTCCTCGTATCAGAGTCCAAACCGGTCGGGCCGACAGCTTCGGTCCAAGCCGCGAGGATGTTCACACCGGGAGCAATCAAATCCGGTTTAAGTATCTCAGGGTTTAAACCGTTCGGTCCTCTCGCTGAGAAAGAAGCTATAACCGGCGCCGGTTTGATTCCTAAGATAGTGCCTTTGAAATCAAGAGTGGCTGTGGGGTTTTTTGAAGAGGAAATGTACTTCTTGATTAGGTCTCCTTCGTTGGCACCAACAGCGCATGCTGGGATAAGATGAGCGTCTCCGACGAGTCCTTCACCGTTGGAGATTCCGTTGGCGAGAATCATTCCCACGCCGCCGGCTTTCTTCACCACTAACCCCTTTGCAACCCTCGGACTACTTCCTCTGTCACAGATTACTATCTTACCCTTCACCATGTTCGGATCCAGCGAATTCTCCATGCAGAGTGAGTCTCCAAGAATTCCTGATTTCCCAGGGTATACAAGTTGATACATTTTCCCCTTCAAAGCTGCTCCGGCGTAGAGCGACACGCCGGAGAGTCTCCGACCGTCGCCCAGAATCACCTGTGAGGGGAAGTCACGATCAATGGTGCCTGCGCCCACTGTTGTTAACCATGGAGCAAGGTTCGTCACTGACATTCCGCTAGGACCATCGTTGCCGGCGGAAGAAGACACGAACACTCCTCTTGAAACGGCACCGTAGGATCCAATTGCGATGGGGTCGAGATAATATGGGGAGGCAATACCGTCACCGCCACCGATGGAAATAGAAATTACATCCACGCCGTCGTTCACGGCGGCGTCGAAGGCGGCAAGGATGTCAGAGTCAAAGCAACCGGAGTTTTTCCAGCAAACTTTGTAAACCGCCAATCTCGCTTTGGGAGCAACGCCTTTTGCGATTCCCGCTGCGTAGCCGGACATGCTGGCTCGGAAAGCGTAGCGTCCGACGGCGGTGGAGGCGGTGTGGGTGCCGTGGCCATCAGCGTCGCGAGGGGATCGGAATTCGACGGTGTCGTTGATCGGATTGAGAGGGCCCGAACCTGCACCTACTTCGTGGCCTTTGGAGAAGAATCTGGCGCCGATGAGTTTGCGGTTGCAGTTTTTGGGAGAGAAACGGGCGCCGGTTTCGCACGCGCCTTTCCAGCGGCGGGGAATGGGGCCGAGGTTCAAATCGGAGAAGCTGCGGCGTTCCGGCCAGACGCCGGTGTCGAAGACTCCGACGATGACGTCGGAGCCGTAGTCGGATTCGGACCAGAGGCCGCGCTGGTTGCGGAGGCCGAGGAACTGCGGGGAGCGCGTGGTGTGGAGCTGGCGGCGGCGGTCTTCGAAGACGGCGAGGACGGAAGGGTGTTGGCTTATGGACGCGACTTGCTGGCGCGTGAGCACTGCGGAGAAGCCGTGGAAAACGGTGTCGTATACGTGGAGGATGCTGGTTTCTTGGGCGAACTCGGAGGTGTACCAATGGTAGTGAGTGGGGAACACGGTGGGCTTGGATTGGGAATCCACACGGAAGATGAAGGTCTTGGAAGCTTCATCACCGGAAACAGTGGAAAACAAAATGAAGAAGAAAACGATGGGAGGAAAGGAATTCAATACTTGTTTACCCATTTCAGAGACACAGTAACGAGTGAGTGAGTGAGTGAGTGAGAGGGGGCAGTGTTATAACGTCCACTCAGGACTGAAGACTGAAGACAGCTTCTTTCTTTCCTTTTCTTTTTTTTAAAATAAAACCCGAAAAGGAGGAAAATTAATTATTTAAAATAGTAGTATAATTGTCATTAAGAAACCATTTAATTTAACTTGACTAAACAATCATGGGAGCAGTTGTCAAGTGTGGATATGGAAATATGGCATTAGTGTTCATTCGTTTGTGGCAACTCAAATCTAATCAGTCAGCTCAATAACCGCTACATTACATTCCCAAAATAAATATTTTGGGGAGCATAATTTTTTAAAACTATAAAATAGTATCGTATCTTTCTTTGCTACTTTGATGTTCATAATTTTAAAATACAAATAAATCTTTAAATGAACCATTTAATTGAAGAATATATATTATTGTAAACTTAATTCATCCTATAAATAGATGAGTAAGGGTAGAGGTAAAATATATAGAAATTTGAGAGTCTCAAATAACAGTCTTGAGTGTCATATTTGAGCAAGTCCATGTGCTTATATATTTGAGAGCTTAGAGTGAAACAGTGTAAGTGTTTGAGTGACCATCATTGTTGGAGAGATTGAGTGTACTACTACATTAGTGTATTTTTTATTCATTGTAACAGTGATTTGTTATAGTGAATTTTGATACTGGATTAGGTCTCGTGAGTTTTTCTTTTCTCACATTGAGGAAGATTTGTTCAGATAAAATAAATTCTGATTGTCTCTCTCGCTTCCCTTTTTATTTTATTCCACTTCCACAGTTTGATATTTGAGGGTCCGTGATTCCCAACAATATATACACTGGAAACTAATTCCGCTAGTGAATTTGCAAAATATGGACTAATATACTGCAAAAACAAACATGTACCACCCTTGTTTGAGTTATTTCCATTTTCGGGTTTCTAAGGCTGGCAGGAAAACGACGTTGGATTAATATCCCCGTAATGTATTACTACTGCAAAAAAGAATGATAAAAAGTAATTCTGAGTCCTATCAGGATAATACTATCATATTTTAACCACCCAACAAACAAAAAACTATAAAATAAGATAAATATCTATGTACTCTTATGTCTTATCTGGCCACTAAAAGGGGCCCTAATTGGCTTAGGATGGGATAGAAAATTAATAATGAAGGCCACAAATGGTCTTTGATTAATTTGTTTTAATTTCCTTTTTTATATTTCTATTTAAATTAAACTAATATTTTAAAATATATTATAAATGAAATTAATAATAAACAAGTATTTTTAAGGATTAATTAAGTTTTTAGTCTCTCAATTTTTTTAGATTTCAATTTTTAGTTTTTTAATTTTATTTTACAACTTCTAGTCATTTATTTTTCGGTGAGAATTTTTAGTCTTTCTAAAAGTTTCTGTTTATTTTAATCTTTGGTTTATTTTTATTACTTAAAATTCATCCTTGTTTTACCATATTGTCCTTTGTTTATTTTATATTTAAGACTAATTTTGAACAACAACAAAAAATGAGGGACTAAATTAGGCAAAAGCTTTTAAAATGACTAAAATCTTGACAGAAAATTAATACATGACAAACAGTTGTCAATTTTTTTTAAGAGAATAAAAATTACAGTATGAAAAAATTGAAGGACTAAAAAACTAATCAACCTTATTTCTATTATATCAAATTGTATTAAAATTATAATATATAATTATAATTATAATATAAAATATATTTTTATATGAGAAGAAATCAAATTATACTAGTGTAATTTAATAAATTATTAGA
>PYAF01004757.1:432396-448201 GCA_007407185.1 Glycine tomentella | reverse complement strand
AGCTCAATGTTATAAAAAATTAGGATTAATAATTTTTTGTTTAATTTTTATTAATTTATAATTAACTTAATAATTCAATTAATTATAATTATTTGTTAATGATATATCAGAAGGATCAAAATCACTAATTTATAAGAATAGGGGACCAAATATTATAATTAAAATCTTAAAAACTAAAATCATAAATTTAAAAAAAGATAAATAATCATTTTTGTTCCTGAATTTGTAGGACATTGACATATTTATCTCAAAAAAATGAAAATTTAAATTTTTATTCCCAAAAATAAAAAAATGCGACAAATTAATTCATGGATTACTTTAACTTCTATCTATTATTATTATTGAAAAGATCACATAAATAAATTTATAAATATTCTACCTAAAATATAATTTAATCTTTATTTATTTTAAACATCTTCACTCTTTCTTAAGCTCAAGACACCTAAGACCATGGTCCGTCCAATTGCATCCAATCAGCCCACCATGTGACCATGTCCTTTTTTAAGCACAAAACAGTATACGTTACAATGTTTACATACACATTTTTCATAAATGTCACTAACAACCATAGGTGTTCGTCAACGAAATAATTGTTCTCTCTCATTATTTTTTAAGCGACATTTAATATATTTAATAATTTTTTTGACTGATTAATATATGTTATGATGTATGATTAAATATATAATTAATATTCTTCCTATCTTAAATTTCATTTTTAATATCTTAGAATACTATTTCACTTTTTTTAAGGAAAGAATACTATTTCACTTATCAATTATAACTAATATACATATACATGTATTGGAATATCCAAATAATTTATAATGAGCAATATATAGAAATGGGGGAAAGAACGACTCATACTAAGTTTTTTATATTTTCATTTATAGACTTTTGAATAATTCATTTTCTAATTTTGTGATAAATATATAAATAAATAACAATTGATTAAAGATAAAAAATATCATTAAAATAATAGCATCTGATATTGTTTAAAAATAATAATTTGTAAAACTTTAATTAAAAAAATGCAGGTAGTACGTGATGTACTAAGACTAAGATATTATAGTCAAACACGAGCAAATCTTTTCACTAGTTTCTATATTGTAAATATATAAATATTTCTTTGAATGTAGAACACGGCAGTGAACTATTTTTCTGTGAAAATGCCAATTGCACACACAAGTTAAGCACAATTTAACAGAAAGACAAGTGTTAGTATTCTCATGCCACCCAAACTTTTCCTTACTCTTTTATTATGCTTTTCTTGTCGTTTACAGAAAACAGGTTTTTATTTTGATGGTTTAAATAAGTTCTTAGTTTAGTGCATGATTATTTTTGTTTTGGACTTTTAATTCTTTTGTCTGTTTCTTATTGAACTGTTTTGTTTTATTTTGATTTTTGACGTAAAGATTTATTTATTTATTTATGTGATGGTGTGATTTAACAAAGACAGAAAAAACAAATTTAATGTTATGTAAATAATAAAAACTAAATGTCAATATAAAAGTTATATCTTTATAGGAATTAAAATAATGATGTCAGAGATTAAAATAAAATATAGCAAAAACTAAAATTAAAAAATTTAAAATTAAGAAAAATTAAAACAAAAACTAACATACATTATAAGAAACAAAAAATTATTCCTATTTAAGTCTTTTTCTGTTTATTCTCTAATCTATAGTTAACATTAGCTGCTGCAACAGTTTCTTCTAAGCTAGTTTACTAGTTAAAGTAGCTTACAAAATACTAAAATAATTTACCAAATACACTCTAAATATTCTTCTATATTTTATGCTAATATTCTTCTATTTAATCACTATAATTTTTATTCTAAGTACTATAACGAAGACTAGCGACTGATAATTACACTACTTTCCTGTTTTCTTTATTTAGTTTAAAGGTGTTTGTGATTAAGACAAATATTTTTTTATACTAAGAATATTTATAATTTTTAATATATTTTGTATTCATATTTTTATTTTAATATTTCATATTATAATTATTTCTAGTTAAAATATAATTAAAACTAATAACTAATACCAGTATTATGTTAAATTCTATAAAAAAAAAAAGCGAGAGATATAAAAAGAATAATAGTAATATCACATAACTGTCATGAGTTATCTTCTCACAACATTCAAGAGAGTTCATGCACTTTTTGCCATGCATGCCAGTTGTGAGCCTCACCAACAAATATTTTATCCATTCATGGAAGGGTAACGTTTGTCATTGAAGTTTAAACTTTAAAGTTTAATTGTTCTGCTGTACTATTGTGTTTCAAAGTAAAATATCCTGTCAGAATAATACCTATTGTATAATTATATATACTTCAAAATTCAATCTAACAGTTGATTAAAATACCAATTCTAGTTACGAAGAAGGTAGTTAATTCCTTAAAAAAAAAGGTAGTTACTGATTTTCAGTATAGTTCAAACTTCAAAGAAACAAAAAAGAATTATATAAAAAAAAAGAAGCGAAAAACAAGTAAAATCTATCTGGCTAGCGAAAACAGATATCACAATTCAAAGTGGTGACGAATTGTATATACAGCAATAACATGCAAATTGATAGGGACTTTACCCCCAAAACAAAAGTCCATAGTAACAACGCAACCGACAGACATGTTTTTTAATATTATTTTCCAATCAACAGACAGAAATTAGGAAAGCTGAAAATACTGTTTATTTGGTATTCTCTTGTCATTTATATTGGCCACATGAATTTATCCAATACTTATTATAAAAAAAAAAGACAGCAAAATAAAGCAAAAAACTTGGAAAGCAAGTGAGAGAGAAAAATTTGATGAGAAGATCATCATGGTTAATGACAATTTAAGCGAAGCTCAATTGCAATGCTTATATCACAATTACACTTTTGCTTACTATTTTTTTTTTCTCTCTAAATAATGAATGAATACTATAAATTATATGCAACGTGAAATTATCTTGTCTTTCAAGTTAGAACAACATAAGGAAACAACTATGTACGTAGTGAGAGCATCTAAGACGGAGGATGTTTCCAAATCCATCATCTTGCATTGTATGCAATGCAACTACAATTTACGATACATTTTTATTTAAGAAGTACACCTTGAACGCTTTCAATTTGCAGAACATGTTGGGGCCTTGCGAGGAACGAAAAAGAGGATAGTTACTCTACTTGCATGAAAGGCGCGTGCAAAACAATACGCTGTTAAGACAGAGTAAGATAGTGTCCCCATGACCCTCTATTGGCACTGGTGGATCCATGTTTAAGTAAGGATGGGTTAATACAACCCCTCATTTGAATAAAATTATTAATATTTATTTAAAAATATTATATTTTATATCTCTTTATTTTATATTTTATATCTCTTAATTTTATATATTTGAACTTTTTTATTAATTCACATATAAAAGTAAGTAAATGCATCATCTTAATTTAATAAAGTACATATATTTATCTTAAAATTTTATATTTTATATCTTTTATTTTTGTGTTTGAACCCAACTATCTCATATGATAATGATAATTATTAATTTTTTATTTTTTAAATAAATTATCCCACTGATCCAGATCTAGATATGCTACTGTTTATCGGACGGTGCAGCTTCATTGGATGGGCCATCATGAAATGAGATGAACGGTAGAGATTGTGTTACACAAACATTTGTGCGTGGATGGACATGTGATGATTTCAGTCATTCACGGCCCAAAGAGTGGTCTGGTCCGACACATACTTGTTTTTTTTCTTTTCATTTCTTTAATTTTCCTTTGAGCTGGAAAGTGAATTTTGTCAGAAGTTGGTGTGTAGTGTGTACCCTTTGACGACGAGTTTAGATGTTGAGTCAACTCGGAATAGAAGAACAATACTATATATCAGGGTATAATTACAGGAGAGATTAACTAAGCCCCACATACCAAACACACTTGGACAAAAGAAACCAAATATGTAAAAGACCATATTTGATAATAATAATTAATATTAATTTTAGCTATTATATCTTACACAAGTTTAATATCAGTTTTATACTATTTTAATAACAATATACAGTTAAGATAAACTAAGCTTTGAGAAGAAATCTCACTTCCTAATTTACCCTTCTACTCTCTGCCAAGAAAGGATTTCAAAAGGCACGTCTATATTCAGCAAAAAAATAAGGCACGTCATCACGTCCTAGCGTGAAGTAGTAAAATTTGTGCTCACCGGTGAAGCATCAATTTTTACCGTTAGCTATAATTTATAAAATATTTGACTGCTGATATGAAAGAAGGGATACCGATTCAACCGGTAAGCTCTACATCGGTTTTTACTTCACCCCGTGGATCCTCAAACCTCTCTGAGGAATCCTCACCGACGCCTTCTCCGTCCATGGCTACCATCGCCGACCGTATTTCGTCGTCGACGACGTGATTGGAGCCATCTCCACCGCGGTAGTTGCATACGTTGGGAACCTTGCCGCCGCCGCCGCCGCCGCCGCGCTGGTGTGTTTCTGTTTGCTCTTATTCTTCCTCCCTTGTTCTCTCGAGTGCCTTGTGTTCTTGAGTGCTTGGGTGACTGAGGGAAGGTCTAGGCTTCAAGAAGGAGACTCTAGGTAAGAGAGCTTCTTCCTCTTGGTGTTTTCTCTCTTCTCTCTTGCTCTTTGCCCAAACCCTCACTTGTATTGCTTGTTTCATGTTGTTGTTGTGGTTGAAGTAAAGCTACAAGGTTTCCCTCTTCATTTTCTTGCTTGAATCTTGTTGGAGGATTCTTCAAGAGGTATGGGGGATTTCTTTGCCTCTTTGAATGCTTGTTATGTGGTTTGGGTGAACCTTTGTCTCAATATTTTTGTTTGCTAGAACATGTGTTACAATTTCGTACTTTCTGACTTGCTGAGAAATGGCTGTTGTGAACTGTCTTTGCTGAAATTAATTGTAGAAATGGATTCCTTGACCCAAAAACCTTGGGTTAAACATAAAATTCAACGGATTTGGAGTTGTTTAGCCGTAGATATCACAAAATCAAGTTTTGGCTTTTAAAAATTATGCAGTTTCTCTTTTGCACAAAAAATTAATTTGGTCTGAGAATTGGTTGATTTTGACTCAAAAAATGGATTTATGGGGTCTTAAAACCTAGGGTTAGACTTAAGAATCAATGGATTCGGATGAGTGTAGCCTTAGGAATTGAGAAAACAAGTTTGAAAGTGTTTTCAGTAAAAACAGAGGATATTTCGTGAAACTGTTGGTCTTGAATTCGCAAAATTGGACCTTGGAAATGAAATCCTCCTACGTGAAAACCTAGGGTTAGACTCAAGAATCAATGGATTCGGATGAGTATAACTCTAGAAATTCATAAACAAGTTTTGTAGTTGTTCGGTAAAAATAACTCTGTTTCTGTTTTGCCAAGTCTGCACCAATGGGTTCTGAATTTCGAATGTTTGACCTCAAAAATGGATTTAGCATGTTTAAAAACCTAGGGTTGCATATCAAGTTTGACAAAAATTGGATTTGTGTAGCCTTGGGAATGTTTGAAATAAGTTTGGAAGGATTTAAGCATGTGGAGGGACTGTTTTGGCAATTTGAGCATGTAGGTGCTGTTATTAGCATTTTTGCACATAAAAAATGGTTTTATCATGTGGAAAAACATATAAAGCTCTTTTCAAAAGGATTTGTACATCTTAAGATAATTAATTTTAAAGTTTGCATTGATTTTCTAAAAGTAATGGAATTGAGATATTATGGTAATGGTATGATTATGATTTATGATATTATGGACTTGGTTATGTAAATGAATGGAGATGATGATGCTATGGACTAGAATATGCTTGGTTTAGTCAACATGGCCTTAGAGCTTAGTACAGATGTCAATCTTTTTGAAGTACAGTATTGTTTGATTTACTTTGCCTTTGTTTCAACCTCAGAATTGTCAATAAAATTTAAAACCTTTCCTTCATTGTAAGCGAAGTTATTTACTTGATTGTTATCAGTCTAACAGATCCGATCCAAACATTAATTGTTATGACTTATGATTCAAACGTTAATTGTCATCAGTCTAACTCGAAAATGAATCTGCAAATGGCAGAGAGAATATTTATTGCTACATTCACCTCTTTGAGGGTAGGTTCAGTAGTCACTTCTGGCTGCCTTCTCGATATTCTCACTCCGACTTCTGTAGTTGAAGGCAAGGCATCGACATTTACACAGAGAAAATTCATTTATTTTCTCTTGAGAAAGGTTAACCTGCAACGTTCCTTTATTCTCTTTTCTTCTCTATTGAAACCATTATTGTGAATTTGTGACCTTAAACATTGTCTCTTTGTTCAGAGTCAGTTGTTCATAGTTGTACTCGAGCAACCTTCAACCGGTAAAAAAATGCAGAAGAGATATGGAAGATAGCAGAATGCATCCTTCGATAGGGTGAGATGATTTTTCAATTCAATTTATTCATTGCCTTCATGGATTTTCCCTTATTTTTGATGTTTTTAGAAGGCAACATCTTTTGCATTTTGATGTTTTTAGAAGGCAACATCTTCTGCATGTTTGTTAGGATTTGAATTCAAGGAGGAGGATAATCTGGTTCTTCTAATTGTAATTTACTGTGACTTCTTTCTTTGTGTATTATTCATTCAACCAACTCAATCTGATAAATGTCCCTGGTTGGTTAAGAATATAATTAAATAAAATACTACTTATAATTATGATTTGTCTGTAAATCAGTTTTTGGAGTTGCCATATATCCATGCTCAGTTCATTTCTAACATAGTGAGAGATAAAGGAATGCTTTAATGTTGTTTCCCTAGCTACAAGTGAATTGCAAGAGGCGATGGATATATAGCCATTGATTGGGCTAGACGAATTCGAAGGTTTTTTTAGTTGTTGCCAAATATCTTGCAGAAATTTTGTATACAAATCATTAACCAACCAGTAAGCACATCACATTATATTATTCAATGCGAGAACAATCTTTCCGAATAACTAACTGCAGTGTCAAGAACTGCTAAGTTACAAAGAGAGAAATATTGTCTATCAATGTTCCTCCAGGTTTTAGCTTGTTATGTTGCCTTGATGCCAATCGCAAGCAACACTTCCCCTCCTCGGCAGCTTTTATACACACAGAGGGTAGGATCATTTGACTTCATACCTTTTTTTATTATTTGAAATATTTTAATCTATTCAAGTATTAGATCATAAGGAAAAAGTAATCATTTAATTTTATTGCTCAACAAATGATTAAAAAGGCATGCGATAATAGCATAATTGTTTAAGAATAATTAACAAAGAAGAAAAGAAAAACAAAAGAGTGAGTAGTTGAGGTGGGGTTGTATAAAAAGACGGAATGGTGTCCACAGCAACACGAAAACGACACGGGAATAAAAAGTGCCCAGGTAAAGCCCGGCCCAGCTCGATGTACCCACTATAACTGCCCAATTTGGGACAAGTCAATCCATTTACGTAATTAATTTAGCTTAACCGACAAAGACTACTTACCTGCGTAGCCTTTGTTTCCTTGTTTCTGTTTTTTTTTTTTTTTTTTTTTTTAATTGCTCAGAGTCGTATACAAATGTGTCTGAATCCAAGTTAGGCTTCAATTTTCATTCTGAGTGAAGAAAGTGAGATCAAATATGTATACAATGCATCCATACGCTTATGTGTATAATTTTTAGAAACTTTTGTTACTTAATTTGATATCTTCCTTCACTTTCATATCGTATACAAGGTATGATTGTATGAACCATATATTATTTGATTTAACTGCAGTTCTAAGCTTATAAACTGTACGTTGTTACCCATAATTATAATAAGGAGTTTATCAGTAAAAAAAGTATAAGAAAATAAGTTAAAAAAGAGTGTAACTATAAGAGAGCAAAATGCAATTTATTCAAAACACTAAATATTTTCATATTTGTAGACATCTTATGCATGTATACCCATTTACTTACTAATGTTGTATTGAAAATGACAGCTTTAAATATTGGAATATTTAACAAGGTATTTCAATCTTTCAACACGTTTATTTTATGCCAATCCCCATCTTGATTGACTGGCTAACTTATTTGTAACTTTCAAGCGTATTAGTACGAGAAATTTTAGAGTGAAAGCATAACAAAGTCCCTTGAACGTACATGTTGTCATGAAGACAAGAAATTCCACATTGATCGTGCATTTACCCAAATATTAACCATATATCACAATTTCATGCACGGAAATACATCTTTTCAATTTTGTTGGCTGTCTAAAAGATAAAGACGAAAAGAAAAAGTCAAAAGAAAATACCGAATCAAGGAATGAAACAGTGTGAAAGAGGATAGTTTAGCCTGTAAGTAATATATATTGCAGTCAGTTGTTTATATTATTACTATTAATTATGTGTAAAATATTAGTTTTTTAATCATTAGATTTACTTTCAAATTAAAATATTTGTGGAGCACTTGGTATTCTCTCTTTTTCTGTACCCAAAAGGTCCCGCATTGTCTAATTTATTTTGATGTCGTCTTAGATCCTAGTTACCGCTGTTTCTGATTTTCTATTTCTGGTTTTGTACAAATCCATGCATGAACCAAGCATTGTTGGCAAGTGCCTTCGTAATGCCGCCATTGAACAAAACTACCCAGCCCAAGTTAGCAAACTACAATCGTTTAGTATGGTATTAATGTAGAATGCAAAAGCATCATTTATGAATATGGTAACGCATCAACTTTCCGTGGAAAAAGTTGAGCTAATCCATTCTTTTCAACAATTTTTCATCATTAAAGAGATTACAACCAAAGTTTGTTGCCCTTCACTTATCATACACCCGACAGTCATATATTACACATAACTTATTATTATGAGTAAGGATTGAAGATTAGATGCCCCACTTACATCGAACACAATTAAACTAGCATAAAAACAAGAAAGAAGAAGAACTAGCACATGTCATACAGTCATTGGACTATATATGGTTACTTGATTTTTATATATATATATATATATATATATATATATATATTATTTTTATATATAGCAAATAAAAAGAGAGAGAGAGAGTAAGATTAACGGATTAATTGATTAGCTCAGCACATAAATAAGGAGTTGGATTCCCAATTTAAAAAAGGGGCATCCATCTATTTGGCTCTGTCTTGAATTACATCGAATCCCATCTCGGCTGGATCAGTGGCCTGAACTTCATAGCTTATTCCATCCAGAGCTCTTCTCAGCCCATCCTTCGATGTTGCGTAGAGCATCTTTGCTCTTATCCTTGATGCTGTTGGAGACCTGAAATTTTTCGTAAAAAACAAAAACTGAAATATAATGCCTTAATTGCCATAAATCAACATATATTAAATTCACACGACAATTGCATTATTTGATTTGCACCAAAAAAAAAAAGAAATAAAATTACCCTTTTCTTTTTTCCATAACATTATTAGTATTAGAGTCAAACGGGGGGTGAGTAGTACCACTTAATAACCATGGTTATGGTCATGACATGTATATGAATAATAGAAATTTGAGTGATTAACATGTACCATGCAATGAAGAAGATCTTGCTCTTGCGGCAGTTATCAACGGTGACAAAATCAAAGTCGAAAACGGCATATCTGCAATCATCGTCGGGCAAGGAGGCAGCGAGATCACCATAGCTCTCGCCGGGACCACCGACCTTATCAACGGTGACAAGCCTTGACTTCTCATCGATCTTGAAGACTATGTATCTATGCACCTTCTTCCACTTCATTTCCATGAAAGAGTTCTTGCACTCATCCGTAACCCACATCCCAGTAGTCGCCTATTAATTATTAAGTGTTCATTCATCACCATAACATCATATATATACACAAACACACACACACACACACACACACACACACACACAACAAATTAAATCGATTCACTTTGGTCAAGTATATATCAAAATTATATAAGCAGCTAGAATGAAAAAAAGAGAGGTTACAGATGAAGATGCAGTGGAGCAGTAAGTACCATTTTGAAAGCCATCGCCATTGTTAGAGAATTGAAGGAGAACAAAGCTGGGCTTAGTTTTTTTACTTTTTCTTTTCTTTTCCTATTAAGTGTGGAAGGTTGACGAGAATTTGAAGGAAGAGTGGGACTTGGCTCTATATATAAGCAGGGGCTCCTTCAGATTACCATTGCTATTTCATCTTATTTACAATTTTATCCTATTCAATTCTATTCTATTCTATATTTAATAAATAAAACATCGTATTAATTATATTCATTTGATAACATAAAAAATTAAAATAAATGTCGTTTAGTAATTAAAACTTAATTCATTAATGTTCATAATTTTTTAAAAGAATTTAATTATTATTAACTTTATATTAAATTCAACCAATTGGCAGTAAACAAAACTTTACATTCAAATATTTAACTAACTATATTAGGATTCAAATTTAGGATTATAATTTAAGTCTATTGTACAAATTAATGAATTTTACAATCCAACAGATTTTTTTTAATTACTGAAATCAAACAGAATTATTGATTAAAACTTGTACATTTTTCCACAATAGAAAAAATTAATTAATTACCATAATAAGTGATAATTATAACAAGGACCCACATTAATTGAAAAATACTAAATATATTGGTTAAGAAAATTAAAATAAAAACATTTCATTTATAAATGTTATTAATGCATTTTTTATTATTGAGTGTAAATTAACTTACAAAAGATTGTGTCAACTTAATCGAGGATATCTCAAATTCAAATTTTGAGCATATAATTGTGTTAAATATTTAGAAGAAAAAAATTACTAAAAAAATTTCTTTAAATGAAAAAATAATTAAATACATATTTATGACTCCCTCTAGACCTTAATATAAGGCACTTATAACATAATTTTACCTTCATTAATCATCACTAACTTGTTGTGAGTGAAGTGAAGATATTAAATTATGCATCGCTATCAATAAATATTAATATTTTCTTTTTTAAAGAGAATTATGATATCTCAAATTATCCTTGTTAAGGAACAACAAAAGCTCACAAAAAAATGAACAACAAAAGACACAAATACTCAAAATCTTAATAAAGGCAGATAATAATTTTTTTTATAGATATTATAAAATTTTATAAAAACGATCATCAAGATATTTTAAATACCCTTATTTGTTCATAAATGATCTAAAAGAGCCTTTTTTGCACTTCTTCTAATTATTTAAGAATATTAAATTGAAACATAAGAATTTAATATTTAATAAAATGAAAGCTATAATAAAAAATTTAATACCTTAAATAAAAGAGCTTTTAATAAAACTTGTTAACCTTTTTAAAACTACTTAAAATATAAAGCACTAAATGTGAAAATTAAAACTTATAATATCTTAAATATAAAAAAGTAAAAGTCATTTATAGTTTCTTCTTTAAAAGGGATGTGATTTTTGTCGACTCTTTTTAATTACTTTCCTTTCTTAATAATAGATATTCCCCGAATTTCATTATTTTTCATAAGTCATTTTTATAACAAAGTGGTAAAATTCGAGAAAATTGAATAATGATATGATAAGATTTGAGAAAATTAAATAGTACAATAATAAAATTCGTGAAAACAAAAGTTTGACTTTGATATTAAAATTTGCAAAAAACAATAAAATTGAATGATAAAACATGTAATCAAACCTCTTAAATATCAGTAAATTATAGTAAAACTAATGATTCAGAAACTAATGAAGCAAATTCAAATTCTATTAAGAAAGATACTTATATGCCAATGAAAAAGAAAAGATGATTATATTTTAGTGTCTGGTAATAAATTAAACAATATTCAGAAAGAAAAAAAAAAAACTTAAACAATATATTATCTCTAAAGAAAAATACTTGTGGGAATATAATTGTGGATGACTAAAAAAACCATGAACGTACATAGGATACTGACATTTATTTCATGGTAACCCATTCGAAGTCTCATGACAACGACGAGCGCAAAAGTTGTAATACAAAGTGACAACAAAAGCAAAATAAAGAAATAATAGATGGACTTAACCCAAATTGGTCACGGTATTAATTGATTTCCCTCATATATCAAGGTGTGATGTGTTGTGTCCATAATCTAGATTGCATGAGTGGGTAGTAGCTAACTTCTATATGTAAATAATTATAACGAATGAAAAGGACAACTCTAAAAATTTCGATCCACAACTAGCTCGAATGACAATAAACAACTAAGCAAAGGACCAGAATAGCATATTCAGCAAATTTTTTTAGTAATACAAATAAGGGGAAATGCATTATATATATATATATATATATATATATATATATATTACATAAAACCTTTTTAATAATTTTTTTTTGTTCTTTTATCATGCGCACTAATCCTCATATTTTAATATGATGCCATAATTTATTCTAGCCATAGTTATTTGGTTTATGGGTTACTATCAGATAAGTTGCAAATATCATGTTTTATAAATTTCATGTTTAATTCTCGACATGATAAATTAAAGTAAATAAATAGACAATAATTCTTATCTAGTGATATAGTTAAATTAAAATATATAAATAAGTTATAATTCTCATCTTATAAGTTAATTAATTTTATAAGATAGAATTAAATTCAAGCTTAATTTAATTATAAGATAAAAGAAAGTAAGTATATTATAATACTAATCCGAAAATGAAATAGAAGAGAAAGTTAACATATATTATATAACTATGAATTCCTTGTTTTTTAGTAAGCTCTATATGCATGGATTAAATATACTTTTCCCGACAAACAAATACACCCACCAATTCAATGTATTTTATAACACAAATATTTGTTTGCAGTATAGACTGACCATGGTCCTGTTTATCTCGGATCACACCCACACATTCCATCACACTTTTTGTTTCTGAAAATAGTCTTTGCGTAAAAGCAAAGCAGATAAGAAGGTGAAAGAAAAAAACTACAATAAAAAAATTATCTCCTCGTAAAACTGTGCGTGTACGTACGTACATTTTGCTAATCACAGTTCAGTTCCCTAGCTTGCCAACTTGAGCTTGGTTATGATCCATTTGTTTTTATATTCTTCTCAACTTCGAGATTTCACGCCCCAAGGGCTAAAGTTTTCCCATGCATTTGTCTAAGAAAATGAAGCCAATAGAGTTAATACCGCAGCCAATGTCATATCATTTAATTGATACTGAGACACCGATAGAAATTCTGACATATGCAGTGACTCAGATTTTGTTTAATTTTAAATTATATAATTCTGATTCAATATCACAGTCACACATTCAGTTCTTTGTGTCACCATGTTATATTTTCCCACATGCATTGCTCTAGCTCATACAGAAAGAGGATAAATGGAGATTACAAACACTAAAATCCAGTGATATAGCCAGCAAGATAACTTATGCAGGTTAACTGGGAGGCATGTTTATCGAACCAAGGGCCCTCTCCTTGACTTAATAAACTCTGATTAGGCCCACAAGTTGAGGTGGCATGATTCACTTGTTCCTATCAACACAATCCCAAGATTTAGTTTTACTCATAAATTAATTAATTGTTGATTATAGGATGGTCATGCATGATATCTAACTACTTTGAGGTAGAGTGGTAGGCCACTAGAATCAGCTACTTTAATATTAGAAGGAGCTTCTTCTGCATGGAAGTACTCACTCTTGTGGTGTATAATAATCCTGATCCATCAATTTGACAACAAACAGCAAATAATATAGGCTAACTTTATCTTGTTGGACCTTATTCTGATTCATGTTTATTTGGCTCGTAGACTATGTTTATGATCTTTCTTTACTCCTATAACTGAAATAAAGTTATATTTGGCAAACTAAAGGGAGAGACAACATACATATCATGTGCTGTATATGCTGCTTCTGATTCAGAATTAATGATCTCCATTCTCATGATATAATCCACAAGATGAGACAGCAGTTTGTATAGCTTAAGTTCTTAACACATTTGAATAAATTTATTTTCTGTCTTTTAAATAGCTGCTATAGAGTTACATCTTTGGATTCCTTGCAGAAACTGATTGGCCCGCTTATAATTGTATATGGAAAATTATATCATATGATAGAAGAAGTGGTGTACCAAGTAAGGCCAACTTAAGGGGGATGCATATGGACTATATATATATAGGCTAAAAGGGTATATAATGCAATTATTATTATGTGTGATCTTGTATTAATTTGCCTTATGCTTATACGGTTGTGCAAATTTCACTTGCAAGAACCTGATCAAAACTTAATTGGTTATTAGATTATTCTTTATTTTTGTAGTTGTAAAATTAAAAACAAATTTGAAAGTCATAAAAAAAATAAAGTTTTAGCAAAAATTACTTAATCAAATTCAACTGAATATATATATATATATATATATATATATATATATATATTTGGTTTGGTGCAAAATAATTTAACATTACTTTCAAAATGAAGCAAATTGAGTACAATATATTAATTTTATATTTGATTTAATTTGAGTGACTTTATAAAAATAAATCAAACTGTACCGAAATGCAAAGAACTTTAGTCTGTGTAGTTCAAGTATCTTTCACACTCTGTTTAGATTATGGACATGAATGGCATGAAGAAGACTATATTTTTTTCTTTCTTTCAATTTCGTGGTTTAGATTGATTAAAATATGACGAAATGGAATCTCAATATAAATTTTAATGTTCCATTTACGATCATAATTGTTTCACATTTTAATTTTTACACCTATTAACATTATGCTGCCTAAATGAAATTGTGTTAAATTCTTTTAAAGGTGAGGTTTTAAATTTGAATCTTCAATTCGTAGTAATAAAAAAACATCCTATGTAGAAAATATTTCATTAAACTGTGTTCAATCATTTTTGTCAACAATAATTATTTTATCAACAAAATTCTAAGGTTTTTTTTTTTTTTGATGATTACTTCAAACGTTATTAACAAAAGTCGGTGAATAATTTAGACCTATAATATGATAACTAAAAAATTCTAATTTTTACATCTATCTCTTTTATCCATTGATTTCCTTTCTTCCTTTTATTTCTATCTCTTTTATCCATTGAAGTGTACTCATCATCAAGTGATTATTATTCTTCCACTTAATATCAATCATTTTCTTCACCTAGCTAGACAACGGCAAAAAAATTAATATATTGTACTTTAAATAAAAAATTACACAAACACTGCACTCTCAAACTTATTTACGAATCTACTGCAGGCAATGACGTGGGGCCAAGACGTGTTGAATCACGTCCACTATGGACGTGTTCAATCACGTCGAACCACGGCGCGACACAATCCCAATCACGTCCTGTGTGGACGTAACCCAACCCCTTTCACGTGCTTCCAGGACGTGATCCAGCCCTGCCTGTACGTACAGCTTCATCCTGCACGCTGAGATAGATAAGTGAGTAGTGCCGAGAAGTGGGAAAGGTAACGAAGTAGGACCGAACTCGCATGGTTGCCGGATAAATATATTAAACTGACCGAACTAAAGCTACGTGAGAAGAAGGTATAGCTTATAGAGCCATTCTTAGTTTGTCGGGAGCGAAATAGTAGCTGGGTCTAAGCCTGTGGATGTTTTCGGGTTGTGTAGCATAACCTTATTATTTTATGAATAATTTGGGTGAGTGCTAAGGTAACTATTCGGAATGCTGGGGTGCTGTAAACCGAGGAAAAACCAAAGCTGGAATAATGTTACTATTATATATATATATATATATATATATATATATGGTTCTTAACTAAATGGCCATTAACTTCCAGCTTATTATTTTTCTTTTAATCGTGATTCAAATTTACTGCCCCTCACTACACTTCATTCTTTTTATTTCCAACGTTAATATTAAAATACCTAATATTTAAATTATCTTATAAAACTTTCCAAACACTAATAATTTAGA
>PYAF01004757.1:408559-432296 GCA_007407185.1 Glycine tomentella | reverse complement strand
ATCCACAGGCTTAGACCCAGCTACTATTTCGCTCCCGACAAACTAAGAATAGCTCTATAAGCTATACCTTCTTCTCACGTAGCTTTAGTTCGGTCAGTTTAATATATTTATCCGGCAACCATGCGAGTTCGGTCCTACTTCGTTACCTTTCCCACTTCTCGGCACTACTCACTTATCTATCTCAGCGTGCAGGATGAAGCTGTACGTACAGGCAGGGCTGGATCACGTCCTGGAAGCACGTGAAAGGGGCTGGGTTACGTCCACACAGGACGTGATTGGGATTGTGTCGCACCGTGGTTCGACGTGATTGAACACGTCCATGATGGACGTGATTCAACACGTCTTGGCCCCACGTGATTGCCTGCAGTAGATTCGTAAATAAGTTTGAGAGTGCAGTGTTTATGTAATTTTTTATTTAAAGTACAATATATTAATTTTTTTGCCGCTAGACAACACCCGTCTGTTTGTTTTTTTCATTCCAATATAAATATCCATAAATTATTGAACTGTAGTATTTCATTTCATTTCCTTTTATTCCATTTCATTCCTAGCTTATTTATCTAAACATAGTTTGAGTCCCAATTTTATCTTGAGGCCTTAATTTGTTAAAATCATAGGCTCCGCTCCTTCTGAGTTAACTAATTACCATTGAAAATTATAAAGCTTCATCAACTCAACATATTTAGGCCATATAACTACGTGCACAGTTTCTATATATAGATCCAAAAAAATTTGAACTCCACTAGTTCAAAGAAAATGATAAGGGAAGACAACAGAACATGCAGGTTTTCCTTATTATTAGCTACTCCTCACAGCACATTATGTGTTCGAAAAATGCTTCCTCAAAAGTCAAGACCCTATCAGTTAGGTGAGTTCTGACCTATGCCCATGCTCATTCAAAAGAGTGTGAGAGTGAAGATGCATGTTTGATTCAACATATTATGTTGCTTGATTTGCAACTGCAGTCTTGGCCTCTTGGGTTTGCTCAACTTCTGTATCGTTAGGGATCTGGCTAAAGGGTACGTTATGATTGTGTTATCAGTTGATCTGATCATATTCCTTTACCAACCTGCCAAGCAAAGACAAGCTTTTTGTGGAGTAATATATATATAACCTATCAAACTGCTAGTAAAATAGTTTATATATGAGATTAAACTTTGTAACTAAATATAAAGTTTTGGAATTGCCACTGCTTCTGTAACATGTCAAACTTTATGCAGAGAATTAAGCCATCGTTGCTAAAAAGACAGTACATTATATCTATTCGAGATTTTGAATAATGTGGCTTATTTCTTGATAGGCAATTTAACTGAGCGAGGAAGGAACAGCGCAAGAGACTCATAAATAATTGTCGCTGCATGCCACTGCCACTCTGCCAGTGTCAGCTTCCACGTGATGGGATCCAAGAAACAAATAACTTTTGCGTTTTGGAATATTGCAAGTTAATTTGCCAAACCCACAAAAAATTTCTTTCTTTTTCATCATATTAATTTGATTTCATTTTCAAGACAAAAGCAAAGAGACTATCAACTAATATAGGTAAAAGGATAATATTGTGCGGGAGAGGATCCGAGCTGTTAATAGGGGAATATTGTAAAAGGAATGAAGGGTTTAAAATTATTTATAAAATTCCAATTTTCATTCTTAAATTCTGAGACACAAAATAAAGAAAAAATAATTTGTTATTTAAAAAAAGAGAATAAAAAAAAAACAGCTCTCCTAACATGCATGCAAACATACACTTAGTTAGATGAAAATGCGTTATTGACGTTCCGTATATACAAAATGCTTCCAGCAAGAGTATATATATTGGACCAATTAACATTTACACTGAATCACACCTCTCCACAAGAAGAAATTGACAAGTTTTTTTATAAAAAAAATCTAGTTTCATAAATTACTATAAAAATTACTTTTTTTTTTTTTATTTTGTTCATGTCAAAAAAATGTAAAGGATTAGTGAAAGTAATAAATTTTTATTTTCATTATTTTGTACAAATCGTTGGATATAAATAAATGTAAAAGTAAAAGTAAAGTAACATTTTTGTAATTATTTATAAAAATAAAATACATTTTCGCAAACTGAATAAGTTCTTATATACTCTACGAGTAAGCATTACTCACTAAAAATATAACTCGAGACAGGCATAATATAAAAGCCTTTGAAAAAAAATATTAAAAAAAAAAAACAGTTTTGAACAGCTCCAAAACTACCTTGAGTATTGGACATTGGTCTTCCAATATGTAGTAGTATTAGAATTTCTCCGCCATAAAAAGAGACAACTTACCTGATAGTGATAGAGCACCAAATAAACCTGATTTATCTCAGTCCATCTTCCTTTTCTAAGAAAGTGTTTGATTTCTTTTTTTAAAAGAAACATTTTAAATTAACTTATAATTCTCATAAGCTATTTTCAACTTACTTTAATTAACTTAATATAACTTATCAAAATATCTTTTTTACCTTATCACAACAAATCCCATGATCAAATTTGACCAAAAAAATTATTTAAATAAAACTTTAATTCAGTTATTTATCCACGCATTCTAAAAGGAAATGACCCAAATTTTAGGCCTGGGATAGCCATATATGTTTGAATAATCGTTCGTTAATTTGTGATAAATGTAAGTTGCTGGAAGCAACTCCTTCGTTACTTTTTGTCTAAAGCGTAATTTTGGAGGCAGTTGAACGGGTTTCCAAATATGCATTAAGTCGGTTCCAATCGTTTTCAAAGGGTCCTTTAATCAAAAACCAGAATCATTTTCCATGAATATGAATAAGGACTGATGGACTTGGCGCCCAACCCATTTTTTACATGTCTAAAACAAACAAGTATTTTTAAAGGAAGAAGAAACAGATAGATACTTCATACTTGGAATTGTAGCTTTTGCAGTTTTTTACACGGCTTCAAGACTAAGACAACAGCATACAAACGCCTAAAAAGGATCAAAGCAAATCAATGCACCAAACAAATAAGAATGAAAGCACTACAAAAGTAATACAGGTTTTGCTTAGTTCTTCAACAAATCTTTCTGATTAACAGTGTAAACTTGTGCCTCTTTCCACCAAACAAAATATACATCATTCAGGTTACACAAAACTGAAGTCAACTTTCAGATTAACTAAAAGTTACCCTTAGAAAAAAATAGAAAACAAATTTTAAATAAATATTCAGGAGTATGCACAATAGGATCACAAGTCACAGTCACGGACAATTCTAACTCCACACTGTCCATAAAATAGCAATCCCAGGATTCAAAAACATTTGTATCTCAAGAATTATTTACACACCTAGAGTTCTTGTAGTAACAGACTGTCTGAGACTTCTACTAATGGGTAATTGAACGTAAACCTCATGGACATCTTGTTTACAAACCTCTCCTCTATCACGGTCTATCGCATAGCAGACGTAAATTGTGTCAATTACATTGTCTAGCACATGCACGAGGTAACCCAGCACTACTATCAGTAGCACCCATGCCATCCCGGCCACAAAATATGAATCAGACCCAAGATTGGTACCAGCTTTTAAGATAACACAGGCCTGGTCATACATAAACAATTAAGACAAACCTTGATAGAAGAAACAGAAAGAAAAAAAACTAGTAACACAGAATAACCAAGTCCATCAAATAATTGGCATATTTTTTATCCCCAAAAATATTTTTAAGACATTATTTGCCCGGAGTCTGGAGTTTTATAAGAAAATGAAGTTTCAACTGACTTAAATCCTCCTGCAAACTCCTTCTAACCTTAAAAAAATTACCAAGAAATATAAATTGGCTGCAATTTATTGGTACCAAGTGAAAATGTAGAGATGTTAATGGAAGGAAATGTTGCAGGTTGTCAAACAAATGGTCAACATCCACAGGTTAAAAGTGCAACAGTTATATCATAAATCTACCTTAACAATTAATGTAGATTTATAGCTAATTTTAGGCCTTATTATTAGGGAATTTAGCTTCTCATATTTACATTTTGGCACTTAATTGTAAAATTTTAGTATTTTATATTTTTAGAAATTATTTGCAGGTTTTTAATGATTTTTATATAATTGTTTTTTGCAAAGAAACTCTAAAAATGACATAGCGTTGAGAACTAGATCATCAGTGATTTAGTGTTGGGAGTTGAAGGTCAACAAATCAGCATTATTTGTTTCCTCTAAAGTGTCATGCGATGAAATGATAGAGATACTATCCTGGAGTGCCCAATGCTACAAAGCCAGCACCAAGGATCAGATTAAAGAGTTTCTAGTCAGTACCAACACTAGGCACTGAAGGTCGTAAGTGAAGAGTTTATTTTGAATCTTTGGACCAAAAGAAGGCATATGCAGGAATAGAGGATCAAAGAGTTCCAAAACATTCTTCAAGCCTTGGAGTCCTTGGGAAAGGATCTAGCAGCACAAACACATTTTATCTCTTCTATTTTCTTGCTCTTCTGTTTTGTTTTCCATGCGTAACTTAGCCTCTCTAAGCTAAATAAGGTTGAAATTGAATCATTATGTAATCTGAATTCATTTATCTAAGTTTATTCCATAAAATTTGTGCATCTTTCTCATCACTCTTGGGGTGTTTCTTTAGTTTTTCGCTATAGAAACTGATCTTAGGTTTGTGTGACAATTGGAACATCAGGCTTAGACTAGAATTTAAATTATTTGCCATAAGTTTGGGTGTGTCTAAGAATAGACATCAAATTTGTGAGTTCTTTATAAATTTTTTATTTCATTGCTTAATCAAGTTAGATATTGTGTAAGGAATTAGAAATATACTTGGTTTTGGCTAAAGGAATTCAGCTTAATCTAATTTTGTAGGTTCAAACTCCAATTTCATGATGTGACTAGCATTGAATTGAATTCAGTTGCATAGGTAGACATGGATAGAGTTTTGTACCCAAGTTGCTTTTATTCTTGCATTCTAAACACTCCCTACAATTCTGTCTTCAATTATTTCCATCTAAATCAATTGCTTGCTCAAATAGTTTAAATTGGTAGTAATTAGTACTTTCTCACAATCTTTGTAGGATCTCACTGTTAAGTATTTTATATATTTTTTAAGCACCAGCCAAACATTCATCACCATACAAATTATTTAATGTTTCAAGAGGAAATGCCCACGCCAAGAACTTACAATTCACAGCAAGTTTCTAATGCAAAGTGCAAGGATTAAAAAGAGTCATATTAACACCACGTACCACTATTGTGTATGATGCAGAAAAAACAAAGACAATTCCAGCCAGGATGCGAGATGAGATGGTCTCCACAAAAACAGCAGAGAGAAGATTGCGTCTTAGAAGTTCATATGTCATCCTTGCAGAAGAGCAGTAGGCTTCACCAGTTATTGCAGCAAAGTTTATGGTAAACTTGTTAAGAAAATCAACTGCTGTCAGTAAGGCATTTACACAGCACCGCAAAACAAGATTCACTATCCCAGGAGTATCCTCTTGTCTTGCACTATCAACTGCAGAACGCACCATTCGAACAACACAGACAAGCAATCCCGACAAACATATCGTGCCAGAAGAAGGACCAAAAGCATTTCTGCCAGCCAAAAACAACAGTTAATGTCTTTCTAAATGAAAAGAAATCATTCAAAACAGTTGAACATTTCTTTTCATCAGTTCTCCCATCAGCCAGCCAATCAAAGAGTACACTACGGGGAACTACCAGATTATATTCAAAAGCTACAAGACACATCACAGGTAACAGCAATCTTGAACTAAGAAAATTACAAAGCAACCAGCAAGAGTCATTGACATAAATAATAACTGAAAATGGAATCAAAGAAAACATTTAAAACTAAGCACTCTAACACAGGATATACTAAAATCATATCAAAGCACACAATTCAAGTCAAACTAATCAATTTAACACACTAGTCAGAATGAAACATGACATAAGAAAACAAAGTGAGGCAACAACAACAATGTTGACCTGAGAGGCGTTCGAATACTACGCCTAGGAGTTTGATGTTCCTTGGAGAAATACCAATTAGCAATAGTCCCACTGATGACATAAACTTGAGCTTCAACCATAGCTGCCGCAGACCACAGCGCGGTGAGAATAGCCAGAGCATAATAAGCTGGCACCCAAGAATCCTCCTTCCATTCACAAGCATATCCACGCTTCAAATTCTTCACCACAATCTTCCCATTAAACCTCGCAAACACCATGAAAACCACGATTGGCACGAAATACAGCACCAGCCCAACGGTCAAACAAGGCAGAACCCCGAACAAAGCCATGTTCCTCGAAAGCGCGTGGGAAGCAACCCCGATTATGCTCACGGTGAGCTCCACGCGATGCCAATTCACCACCAAGATCCACACGATGATCCCAATCACCAAGAACACGAACACCATCACGAGAACCCGGTACGCGAGGGGGAACGCGTTGCTGCAAGACGTGCCGAGGGTGCAGGCCACGAACCAATACACGTTGAGGAAAATAGGGATGGCGATAAAGAATGGAATAGCAGCGTAGACAATCTGTTTGGTGTAATGCTTGAGTAAGAGAAGCAGAGCCCAACACAAGGGGACGCTGAGGACGAAGGTGATGACGAGGGTCCATATGAGAGCCTTCACCAATTTCGAAGAAGACGATGAAGATGTTGTTTGAAGGAGGGAGAGCCACGTGGAGACGGAGGAGGAAGAATTAGAAGAAGGGTTTAGGACGCAGGAGGAGGTGGTGGGGTCGAAGGTGAAGGAGGAGAGAGAGGGGTAGTTGTTGTTTCGATGGATGATGGAGAAGATGCCAAAGGCGAAGGTGGAGAGGAGGAAGAGAAGGAAGAGGATGAGGAAAGGAAGGTCCTTGAAGGAGCGAGGACCTGAATTGTAAGTGATGTGATGGTATTGCTGGTTTGACTCCGATTCTTCTTCCACTGCCGAAGAAGACGATGAGGGTTTCAATAGAAAGGGTTGCGATGCCGGGGACTCGTATGGAAAATCGCCTTTGTTGTTCGGATCCTCGCTACTACCCATCATAATACTACAACCCAACACAACACAGAGACTCAGAGTTTGAGTAGTGTTTCATTAAAATGATGTCTGAAACTCTCTACACACCAAACATGTATAGATCTCACGGGCCAAACGGCAAACAAAGATACTGTAGTTTTCTTAGTGGAGTTTTATGGTTTTAGTGTTTTTACCATTCATCTAACAGGGTTTTAATCGGATTACCTTTAACATGTACTAGTTACTACTACGCCTGATTTTCTATATTCAAGAAATAAAAATATTAGATTTTCTGGGTTTTTTTTTTCGCAAGTGGGTGTAATGAAATGTTCCTCGCCTTTAAAAAATTTAGCTAATCAGCATGGAATACTTTCACTTAATTATGTTTTTAATTTGAGATATTAGGTCAGACATTATACAAAGTGTTTGTTCTTCTTGGTGCTTACTACAAACAATAATATTTATTCCGTTTCATTGTGAGGATATTCTCTTGTACGTTTATTAAGATGCTTGTATTAATATACTATTTTACTTTCTATGTATAAAGTTGCTTTTCTCTGTCTTTAGATTTATTTATTTCGGGGAGTTTCTGACATTGGAAGAACATGATACAAACTGGACTGACGAAGCCCAATTAAAAATGAGACAGCAAGGCAAAGGACGAATCACATGGATGCATGCTTGTTGTGTTATGCATTACGACAAAAGTACCTTGAAATTCAGTGGCTGTGCATAATCTGTTACCAAATCTTGAGCTTCAATCCATATGCTTTGAAAGCTCATGCAGATCTGGCTTTTAACTTCATTTATGTTCCGCCTGGTCGGGTAAACAACGGTTAGAAAAATAAAGGCACACTTTTCGTTAACATAACCTTACAATTACAAAGATAGTATTAAGAGAGAGAGATTATGTTCAAAGTTATAATTTTTCTTATTTCATTACTAAACACCAGAAACATGTGGGCTTGATGTCTGATATCATCCGCTCCAATAATACAAATCATTTGTTGGCTTGACTTTCATTGTTTTAATTAATTCCTATAACTTCTAACAATAAACCAAATTCTATTTTAAGCATGTTTGGATACAATATTAAAAATACATTTAAGAATTTTTCTATTAAAAAAATACTATATTTCCATTAGAAAAACTCTCAAAAATCACTTTCAATTCTTTTGAACGGCTTAATCTCCCACAAACTTCAGAAGAGGTTTTAAACGTTACTTATTACTTAGTGCTGCTAGTTTTCTCTGTCCCACCTTTTGTATCAGCCAACAACGATAAGAATCATCCAATATGATCGGACTATGCGGTATCTTATTATTATTAGATCTTATAATTTGTCAAGCTAAACCTATTTAATAAGTTAGGATATTTTCTAAAGTTTTTTTAATTTAAAATGTTAAATTTGTATCGCCTAAAAAACCCTTTTAAGATTAAATAAATTAATTTATTTAAATAAATAATATTTACATTTATAATTTTATTATGATATTTATAATTTTAATAAATTTTTAGATTACATATAATATGTTTATCTTTTCCAAACTCATTAACTTATATATTTACAATATATTTATAATGCCGAAAGTGATGTCACTTTCGTACATTATTTTTTTTTTTTTTACAATTAAGGAGAAATAGAAGGGGAGAGAAAAGTATGGAATAAAATCCGATATGCGATAGAGGAAAATAAAGAGAGAGAAATAGAGTTATTAAAAGTAAACTAAGAAAATTTTTATCTGAATAATATAATTCTTTTAAGCATATCTAATTACGGTAACCTTTCCGGCAGAAGAATGTTGCATTTGCGCACAGAAGATTCAACGGAAACAAGACAATATAATGACTTCCCCTTTCTCTACAGCAAAGGGCCATTTAATATATAAAGTGTTCAATATAAATAAATAGGAATGATTTTAAAAAAAAATACAATAAACATAAATACATAAATGGACTTACCAAATATATTGCTTGCATTAAAAGAAACCGGGTTTCAGTATATTTTTAATAACAATCTAGTATCTACCAATTCTTTTTTAAGTTAAGTTGGCATGTTAGGATTACATTTTGTAAAGCATGGTTTAAGACTTAGAATCAAGATCAAAGACAAACCAGCCGTGTCTGCTGTCCAAACCATAATCCAAACATGTGCTAAAAGGAGGAAGTTCAAGTTTGCTCATCCCAGTGGATCTTTGGTATCTCCCCAGAGTCTGCTATCACCACCTTCTTTCTGGGTTTTCCACTGTAGGTTCCGGCTCCCCCTTCAATTGCATACACAATATCCATGCCTTGAACAACCTTGCCAAAGACAACATGCTCTCCATCCAACCTGGAAAGTTTACAAGTAAATTGATATCATAACTCATAACTATAAACTAGTGATGATGACACAATGAGTGTATATTTTGCCTTTAAAAGAACAAATTCAAAGGTAGTGTCAATCAATCTTTATATAGAAAGTATACCAAGTGAGAATTCTTGTCATTGTGAGAAATCACAACTATAAATTTTGACCACAAGATCATATTTGAATGAATGAGATTAAAAGTCAAATATATGATCTTAACCATCCATGTATGATTATATGATCTAGATTTTTAGTTCTTATTTTTCACAATAAATCAGAATTCTCACACAAGTGTGTTTGCTCCCACCCTAAAAAGACTGCTCTTAACCTACGAGAACTTGATCCAACTGCATCTGATCCCCAGTCTAGAAATCGTCCAAACCATACACTATATGGACAAAAATAACTTACCATCTGGCCTTCACTGTGGTAAGGAAAAACTGTGAGCCATTGGAATCAGGTCCTGAATTTGCCATAGAAACAACACCTGCAATCATGGGAGTAAGATTTCATAGAAACAACTCAAACACATTTTAGAAATGACAGAAAAACATCAAGTTATAAAAATATTAATAATAAAATGAAATGCTTTCATCCAAGCAAATGGTTACTCACCAGCATGAGAATGTTTAATCTTGAAATTCTCATCAGGAAAGGTGCCACCAAAAATAGATTCAGACCCATTACCATCATGATGAACAATGTCTCCACCCTGAATCACAAAACCAGATATTATCCGATGAAATGGTGTTCCTCTGTAATGAAGCTTTATGCCATCTTCACTCTTGCCTTTCTCCCCTACACATCATGGAACACTCCTAATCAGTGCAAGGACTGATGGGAATTAAATTAATAAACAAAATGAAAAGACTACAGCTACCTGTACACAAAGCTCTAAAATTTTCTGCAGACAGAAAATCCAGTCATTAGAAATTGCAATATTATAATGTATAAGCCTTACTGTATGTAAATAGCATACATATACAAGGAGAAAGCTTCATCAAGCACATTTAAGTTTGAATTTACAAAAATAACTGAAGTCTAAAGTAGACACCCTGTATAAAAGGGTGAAAGAAAATGAATACCCACAAATATTACATTTTCTACTAAAGAAGCTGACCCCTGGTTCATGCAAAATGAAAATTTATAATCTTAAAACAATTAATTTGCAGACAAATGAACATGAAACAGAAGAACAATGACATACCCACAGTTTTCGGTACAACTTGGCCATATAATCCAATCACTATCCTACCTGTAGAAGTTATTGCATAATACAGGTTGTTAATATCAGATAGGAAAGGAAAAATAGCAATTTTTTTTTAAGTTGATTGAGCATAAATTGTTGCTTCAATTTTTCTACATCCTCTAGGTAACAAAAGTATTCATGAGTCAAATTGATTTAAACGATTGCAATGAGTAAAATTTCTAAAAATATTGCTTGACAACCTAAACGCTGTTTATCAATATCAATATCCAAAAATACTCTGTGTGTAATTTCAGGCTCCTCTTCTGGTTTCTCCTCAATGATCTCAACAACCTACATCAGAAAAGGGAAAGTTTATCAGTTAAGATGGAAATCATAAGTGGAAATTTTTTACACATGACCTAATGTTGAAATTACAACGTTTTAGAGAGAAATAGAGAAGAGAAAAGAAAATAACCTTGAATTATGAATATGATTTGATACAATGATCTTATTCAAAAGACTAAGAAACTAAGCCTTTTTATACTAATGAATAGACTCCTAACTAGTCCTACATTATAAATCTAAATAATCATCTTGAATAATAACTTTTAAAGATCTTTTCTTAAATTAAAATGTTTTTAGAATTTATTATTAAATGAGAGCTCTCATTCTTATTTAGTCGTATGTCTTGTCCAAATATTATATATTGAGCATTTAATTTTATTTCTCTTAAATATACTTGTTAATTTTAGGGTTATATATGTTTGAGGTTTCTGATAGTGACCGATTTTTTGTTTTGGGTTCCTAATAAATTTTTGTGTTGCGTTGGATCCCTGATATATTAAAACTTTTGTTTTGAGTCCCTACCGTCAATTAATCATTACTACAATATCACCTTGGACCAAATAATATAAGATAGAACAGGCCATCCTCCTTGACAGTGGCTAAATGCACAAATTAAAGTTTATGAACCTGCTAGAATGAAGACACAACAGCAGCGACAGCGAGAGATAGAGATTTGTTGAGATCCCACACTACCTAGAGATATGGCAAATGTACTCCTTATAAGAGTCGTGTTAAGTTAGACCCTAAGCCTAAGATTCTAATATAGTATTTTCAAAGTCTATCATGTATTGGGCCACCAATAATTATCTATGCTCTAGATGTCTATTCCTAGACACGAGGGGTGTTGTTATTGGGCCATCCGCATTTGTCCACGCTCTAGATGTCAAGTCCTAGGCACAGGGGGTGTGTTACGATCACACATTGACCAAAGATATGGCAAATGTATTCCTTATTAAGGCTTGGATAGTCCTCACCTTACAAGCTAGTTTTGTAGAGTTGAGTTATGCACTAAGTCTGAATTCTAAGACTAAACATGCCGATAAAATGCACAGCAGAAGAAATGAAACATGCTAGTGAGTAGTAACAACAGAGTTCAAAAACTAAAGAAGAACACTAATGTTAGGAATCATTGGATATGTACTGGTGGCAAACAACAAATAGCAAGGAACAAAGAGAAGGATTTGGAAAGAAAGACATTGTTACAGCAGTAGAGTTCTGAGCAGCAACTCCATAGCGGAATAATGATGGACAAGTCACAATGGTTAGTACAGCTCTGATACCATGTTGAAGTTATATATATTTAGCAAAAAAGGAGAGAAGATAAAAAAGATAATAATCTTGAATTATTAATACAATTTGATGCACTGATTTATTTAAAAGACTAAGGCACTAACCTTTATTTAGTCTAATAAATAGACTCCTAATTTTACTTAAATAACAAAACAAAACATGATAATTATTAAGAAATATGAAAACTAATCCTAGGAGATATTATGGGATTAGAAACTAATTTTAAAGGATAATCTATGATACTCCAAGATAACAAACTAATCCTAAGAGATAATTTAAGATATTCTATAATAAATTAAAGATATTTTCCTGATATTCTAACACCTAATCATCTATTTTCAATCAAATGATACACAAGTCGTTGATTAATGTTTATAAATATTCAGTATTAAAAATGGTGGTCTCAAAACAGGTCCACGCGTAATATAGTGGACAAAAAAACTTCATTTATAGTCAGAGTGTGGCTCATACAACTTCAACCAAAGAACCTCTACTAGATAGAGCTACTGCCACACAACCAAAGAAGCAATTTTCAATCTTAATGATAAAAACCATAACTGCATTTACAATTGTTTCAAATATAGATAAGGGTAACACTCCAAGAAGCAGGGAATGAGTCATAATAAGCTGGGAAATAGAAAACATAATGGGTTGATTTCAGCAAAAGACACAAACTGAAATCAAAGGATAAAGTTAACTTCGGCAGTATTGCTTACCCAGGGACTACACTTTTTTTCATATTGCCTTTCTCATCAAAATACTATCCTCTTCTATTTATGCCACATTCTTCTACCCATACACTCTCCTAATCCTGTGCCACTTGAACTCTAATCTATCTTACCTTCATCCATCTTTGTCCAGTCAGCTCATAAATGTTAGACCAACCAATCTCAGGGCTGACACAACCGAATTGCTTGAGGAAAAGGAAACCCCAGCTACCAAGCACTCCCGCCTCAGTATCCTTGTTTAATCAATTTCTATCACCTTTCTAAATGATCATAGCCTTCTGTGAGCACTAAATGCACCCTGTGCCTTGGGAGCCTATAGTGTAGATATCCTCTCACTATGAATCATTGGGAACTAAAAGATTCTGGGTCTCCACCCACCTTTTGAAGCTCTAATTATCCTCTTCTTTCTAAAGCTGGGTTACAAGGCACGGGTGCACAGAATTGATCTACAGAGATGGATGCCTCTTCAAACTGGCTAATGTGTGTTATGAGTATGACCCTCCTTTTTTTTTTTGGGATTGACAAATGCTAGTTGTCAGTTTTTGTTAGCGGGGGGATTCGTACCCATGACCTATCCCTCCCTCCCTTCACCCTTTACCTTCAAGTCAACCTTATATATCTAGTATGACCCTCCCTTGATTCACTTCCAGGGCCAAACCCCCATTTTGTTCTTGAGCTGCTCGAATTTTCTGCTAGTCTACAGATGGAAGTTTTAATACATTACCTAGTTCATACTTCTAGTACTGCATAGTGCATACACTAACCCAACCAAAAAGGAACTCAAACAACTTGAATAAATAAAGAAGGAATCGATTATAATGCAAAGCATGCTACTCAGCCACATTGCAATCCACAGAATCTAGCCATGAGGGATTCATCATTAATCAAATTAGATTGCATAAACAGCAGCCAACTAATAATACGAATAACTACAATGGCAAAAATTAAAATGCATCCGAAAGCAATACAATTCAATTACACGAAAGAGTTTAATTTCGTAAGGTGCACTTCCTTAGGGTGGCATTACAGGTAAACGTAAGCAAAATCAAAATACAAAAAACTCCATTTTGATTTCATTCTATCAGTAACAGAAAGTAAAAAAGAAAGAATAAAACGAAAACACGTGCCAAATGATTGGAATGGAACGTTCAGATCTATGGAAACAACCTCACAGTAATATAAACAATTATGCACGAAACCCGGCCCAATTACCAAAATCAGATCCACAATGACAACAACATACAGATGAAAGGTTAAAGGGCGCACCTGTTTAGGATTAGGAAAACCATTGGTGGTAGTAGAACCGGAAAATGTGAAAACGAGGAAAATTGAGAGAACAAGGAAGAGAAGGAGGAATCGTGGGTGAACGAGAAACGCGATCGCTCTACGCATTGCTTCACTACCCTCTTTGTGCAGTTATACACAATCAATGAAAAATTGAAACTTTCTGATCCTCCATGGCAGATAGCATACTGGGTTTGTCTCAGAACGTGGGGCGCAATGTTAGTGCAAAGTAGCTGAAGCTGAAGATGGTTGAAGCTCACTATAGAGGCGGGTGCGCAACGCGAACCACATATGGAAAAAAAGTTGATAAATTAATTTAATTTGAAAATCGGAATATTGAGGTCTTGATTATTGGAAAAGCCTCACAGCATGTGAGAATTTTATTCCCAAAATAGTGGTTGAAAGAAATTCTTAACGTATTGTTAAATGAATTAAATTACCATATAATTGATGTTCAAATAGTTATTTTTACAGAAACATTTAACTTTTCTGGAAGCAAATACTACATTTAACTATTTTCATAACAAAATATCATATACTTAAGGCATCAGTTTACACAATTCAAAGTTTAATGTATTTATATTAAGAAATTGGGACTAGTATTTGGTTCAAAACTCTTTGAAATCCACACGAGTAGGGATAAAATGTGTGAGCACGTACGTCTATCAAGAACTTTGGTCTAATTTGAATTATTTATTATAAAGTTCAGTTTAAATTTTTTTTAAAAATAAAAATATGTTTAAATAAAAAGATTAATCTTAAGTTTTAAAAAAAATTAAGTCTGTCAAGCTAACTTATTTAATATATATATATATATATATTAAAACTTAAAAATAATATATTTATTTTTCTAAAAATATTTTTTCTTATTATAAAAGTGGATGATCAATCACTTCAAAAAATTACCTTAAAAATCTCAAAATAATTATTACTTATTTGAAATATAAGTCAAATATTGAGACATTTTTTATTTAAAAATTATTTCTTTTAACTTTTCTAAATTGATTTAAAGTATTTTATAAAATTAAATTTTCTATTAAAAATAATTTTTTTTAATCTTGTAGGCTAAATCAGGCTCTTAAATAGGTTAGATCAGGCCTAAAAACAAACTTATAATAAGTAAATAGGTTATGTCAAACTTTATATTTTAAAATCAAACCAAAATCAAGTTTAATCAATATCTTGTCTGCTTACTCCCTTGCTTAAGAGACAAGTAACTCAACTATGATAAAATATATTTATTTATAAAAAAACTCCATTTAATAAAAAACAATTTTTAAAATGCTAATTTAAAAATGATCTAGAATTTATCTAAATTGTATGTTAGTATTTTGAGTGTAATGTGATGTTTAGAAGGAAATTATTTTTAGAGTAAAGGTATGTTTTTATTAAATACAATTATATTTGAGTTAAGTAAGATTATCATCGATCACAGATTTTTCTTTGAACATTTAACATGAGTGTTTTCAGTGTAACTTAATGTTTCAAAGGTATAAAAACAAATTTGAATGGAAATAAATCATTAGAGAGATACACTTTGAATGTGATAAAAAAATAACCCATCAATCTTAAACATTTAATTCATCGCTTCTTTATTTTATACACTTATTGTTTACAGACTATATGAGGGTCATGCATCTTTTATTGACATAATTAATAATATACTTTATAGTAAGTGAAAACTACTCACACAATCTAACTTGTTCTACATCCAAATCAATATATAACACTAATGGATTTTTCATTTTTAAAGTATGTTTTTCTTCTCTAAAAGATTTTACTCTTAATTAGCACAAGTTTACTCGTGTGTTAGTTTGTCATGTGCTTACAAATGACTAATATCATCATACACTTAATAACAGGTAGGGGATATGTTAAGTCAGGTTAGACTTACACAAGTGCTTATATAAGACTATATTTTTTAAACAAAAATAATTTAAACAAACATAATAAAAAATTGTTTATTTTATTTAAAATAAATATTTTTTAATAAATAAGTTTAAACCAATGGGTCTATATATCCTTACATAACTAAAAATTATTGACTAGTTAAAAATTTAGAGAATTTTGTAAATAAAACACGTGCATATAAAGGAAATAAAAAGTCAAAAAATATATAATATATTAAATTGATGACATAATATTTGTAACACAAGAAGCAAAATGATTAAGAAATAACACGTGAATTTGAAACTAAAGAAATTTCATATCGTAATTAAATATTATATGATTTTTTTATTAAGATTTATTTTAGTATTCGTGACGTTAAAAAATACTTTCTTTTTGGTTCATCTTAGAAAAACTATATGCCCTGTCCCTGTCGAATCATTTCAGATTTTCTTGACAATGCATTATGCATGCCCCAGTTCCTTATATATTCTTCTGTCCGTTTCTTCGGTTTACAAGTCTGAGTTTTCCCCAAAACAAGTTTTGTTTCCCTTATATCAATTAATTGCCCATTTTGTGCGTGGTTTAATAAAAGAGCATTGGCATATCTTCCGAATTCAGGAGCGAGAAAAAACATCCGAATCATTAACAATTTAACATCTGTCATCATTGCTTGTACTGTAAAATAATAATTTAATTTCTTTTCAAGACAGATTTCACATTATAACTGAATCGGTCAATTTTTCGCCAGAATTAACCGAAGTAGAAAGCATTTTCCATAATAAAATAAACAGAAATATAGATTTCGGTCCTTGAAATATATTGAGATTTAATTTTTCTTCGTCAAATTTAAAAACGTACTGTTTTAGTCTATTATATTTTAAATGTGGATCATCTACCATATGTAATTCTTTTGATCGGCATTATTAACTTAAGTAAATGGAAATGACACATTATCCATTATAAGGTAAATATGATCCGTTTATTTAAATTTATTTGTTGAGAAAATGCTTATTTATTACCAATTATTCTAAGCCATTGTGTTACATCAAAGTGCATGTAAATGTAACACTACAAATGATTTTTACATGCAAAACAAACATGATAATTGATTTACATATAATTTGATGTGACCAATAAAAGAATTAAAAATATATTTTTATACTTATTCATTTATTTGACACTATCAAAATATTAAAAAAAAATGGTATAAAGTTGTTTAGCGTTGTCCAACAAAAATGTTAAATTATAATTTTGATTATTGTCTAATTTTTAAACTGAAATTTTAACTTTTTAATTTTTACATTTTTAAAAAATTATAATTTTAGTTCGATCCTGATAAGAATGTCGTCCTTATCTTTATAGCATTGTCATCTGATTGTTGAATGTTGATAAGATGAAGGTACGAATGTATGATATGTGGAAGAGTTGATAATAGGCGCGAATCAAACATGGTTTCTTCTTATCTTCAATACTGGGGTCTGAATGTTGATAAGATAAAAGATGTAGACCTTTTAATTCAGATTTCATATTTTTTTTTTTTTACTATTTTACTTTCCATAATACCGAAAAAGCATTAAGCCAACGAAATTTTATCATTTTAATTAATAATATAGTAGTAATAATTAGTACAAAAAGATTTTATAAATTTAAACATTTTTTTCTTATATCTTAATATCACTCTTTTTTTTATTTTCTCCTTTTTATTATACCACTTATTATATTTTTTTTTCTTTTTTATATCTCTTAATTTACTTCAATCCATATTAGAGATAGACTTTCAGTTAGTCATTACTCTTATTATAATTAATTTTTTAATTAAGATATTCTTTAATTAAAAGGTAATGATGAAATATTAACATTTATTTAAAATGTTAATATCTTTTAATATATATTTTTATTTTTTCAATACACACAAATTAAAGATCAAATTTATGATTTTAAAAGATAAAAATTATTTAGCAATTATGTCACATGTTGTAATTATTGATAGATTACAATATGATATAATATATATTGTGTAGTTGGTGTCTTAGTTATAATTTATAGGCACGAGTTCTTATCTTATCATATAAAGTGGAAGATGCAGTCCTTCATCTGAGTCATGTTATGGCTGTCCTTTGGGCCATGCGTAGAGACACTTAATCACGTGCTGCCTGAAACATACGAAACATGAGCTGTCTTATACGGCCGTACCCGTACACGGGACAGCTGTTTTTGTTTTTTTCCCCCTTTTTCTTATTGCTTTTTCTCCAATCACCATAAAGCATAAACATTAATCATTAAATTTAACCATCACAATTCACACGGTAAACATCCTGTATATTTATGTTTCGCAGTTTACAAATACATATTTTTGTCACTATCATATCTAGAATAGGAGCCTACTCAATTAATCTTCTTTTTAGTCACAGATATGTTAATTGTATAATATTTTATAAATATTTTTTTATTTGAAAATGTATAACGAACCATATAATAAAAGAAATAAATAAAAATTAAAAAATCTTATATAAATAATCTAACCACTCCTTTCATATAGAATAAATTACATACAATTATGAATGAAGTTTCAAACTATAGAATAAATTAGATACAATTATGAATGAAGTTTCAAACTAAACATCATTAAGAGACATTTGTTTCAAGTTCCATGTAATATTTCCAATAATTTGGACTTGGAAATATCATATTCCTAGGTATTCCTATCAAATGGTGGTAGAACAATATCTTTTTTATTAATATAGTTCTTGGTTTTATTTGTCCTTTTATGTTGGGGTGTGATTTATTCGTAGAAAAATTATTTATAAAAGATACTTCGATGCTTGAGTAAGATTTCAACTTTGAGCAATAAACAAGATAATAAACACATAAAAGTAATAAGTGATATTTATATGTGTGATTCTATCTCTATTTTTACAAATTTTGCTGGACCTTGGATCTTGGTGACCAAATTACCATTTAGGTCATATGCACCTAAATGTGATTAAGGGATCTAAACCGTAATCCTTTTAGATTATGGTATGTCTTGCTTCTTAAAGGGTTAGATAGGTTTTCAGCAAACTAGGCCGAATACCTATTCGATGTACAAAGTTTGGTATAAAATTTGAAAAAATATTTATGGAAAACATTTGAATCCAAAGAATGTAAAATACTAGTATAATTTTGTTGTCTACTCTCATGAGAATGGTGGGTATATTGGATTTCCAATGGGTATGGAAGTCATTTTTTACAATAACTATCATACCCCCACCATCAACTCACTTTTTTTTTTACTTTTTTATTTATAAATTTAGGAGTGTCAAACAAACATGTTAACATGAGTAATCAGTATAATATTTTCAGGAATGTGATTTACAACAATAAAATTTCTTATGTTGAAACAAATGCCCCCTTGATATTGTGTTTTGTTTAAGGAGAAAGACATGACAAAAAAAGGAGAGAGAAAATATAAATTATAGTATAATTTAGTTTATTTCATTGAAGGAAAATTTAAAAGGACAAAACAATTAATTCTAAGAAACAGATAAAATTGAAAATAAATCACTAGTTTTTTTTTTTATTCATTTCAAATTTTTTCTCTTTCCTTATTTTCTTTTTCATTTGAACTTTTTAATTTAAGCAAAAGGGCAGGTGTTGTTAATCAATAACCTCTTTTTTATGCATTTTTATTGTTGCTATAAACTTCTATGTTATACCGTAAAACATAAAAAAAGTAAACTTCTATGTTATTCATTAAATTATAAATGATGCCTGTAATTAATTATTATAATTTTATATAGATTTTAACCAATAGGATTTATTGTGTACTAAAAGTATAAGGGGATTGAAGCTCTTGTTTTAGGTTTCGAGAAAAAATATTTATTTTATCTATATAATTTTTATTATCAATTAGTCCAGTGTAATGATTATCAAGGTGCATTTTTTTAAAATGAAATTCGAACTTTTCTATTATTTATATTATTTTTAATAAGTCTTCATTTAAAAAAAAAGAGCCTAAAAATAAAAATATGTTGAAGTGAAGCATTAAACGAAGTATTAGTATGATGGTATTGACGTTTCCACGTATCTGGTCTTTTCTCCGTTTTTTTTTTTTTTTTCACATAACATTTCAGGTGACCCGATAATAATATCAAAGGAGAAAGCAACGCCACAAAGAAATCGTTGCTTTTTTATTTTTTTTTTATCAAAAGAAGAAGAAGAAGAAATTGTTGCTTGCTCTCAGAAAAATAGGAAATTTTATCGAAGTGTTAAACGTTTAAATGTTGCTAATGAAGGATAATTCCATTATTAATTAAATCATTTTCTTCTAAAATAGATGTATTTTTAACGTGTAAACTTAAAATATAAATATATATAATTTTCTAAATTAATAAATACGTTTTTTATTGTCTAAAATTCAACTGGGTTGGCATACATTATTAAAAGAAAAAAGAAAAAAGAGGGTCCCATCAATTGTCTTGACATGGTAATCAAAATCTAAACGAAGCCCCACTAGTCCACTTGCCCTTTTCTTTTCAAGAAATGCGACTCTTAATATTAGTCGACATCCTAAATAAATGTGAAGTTGCACGGCAGTTGCAACTATTATCGTTTTGGAATTAAAAATTCGCATTTGGAAAAAAATGAAACGTTGATGATGCGTAATTCAACAACCACTCAGCAACAGCGTTTCATTAATTTGTTTCAGTTTTTCAGGGAAGAACTTGTTGGCGATCACAAGATCTTAGTAAGAAATCACAATACATGTTTAACAAATTTCCCTCCCAATATGAAAATTTTCAGTCTTCAATTTTGTTCATGCAACTAACGAGCTGCAATATTCAAAACATGAATTTCCAAAGTAAGGGGGACACGCAACGAACGTGGCGTCTCTAACCGTGTGTGTTCCCATTCCAGATTTTCCAGCTGGGGAAGAACTCTTTCTCCGTTCACCTTCAGAACAGATAAATTATTACATAATTAGTGTCACTACATGCATATATATGAGATCAGTTTTTACCTTTTAAACTTACAAAAAAAAATAACACTTTATTATATGTTACTCCAACCACTTACTCGATAATTTATCCTTACAATAACATCGGTTTCCTGTTTCGGAATTATAAAGTTCCATGCTTTCAGCATAGTTTTGTAATGCATTTTTGCTTCGTCACGTTACACGAGTTACACGACGCACATAATTAGAACTTAGAAGGCAAATTGAACCAAAATTCAGCTACTCGTTACGATTTTGATGAGTTGAATAAGTATATGAATAAGATTTGCAGACTAATCGACAGTCGTACCACCATATGTAAGTGGTAAGTGGTTGAGAAGAAAAAGTTATTAATAAATAGAGGATTTAGGCAATTTAAAAAAATTCTTAAGTTTAAACATTATTGTCGTAAACAAAAATAAATAGTAAATATAATTTATAATATAGTAGACTTTATTTAATTTACAATATTTTATTAGTAATAACTATTTTCATTTTAAATATGAGATGAATTTAATCAACATTAAAAGCTATATAACAATAAAAAATTACCGCACCTTGACGCGGTCAACGGAATCAAGCCCTTTATTCAAATGGTTTTACACTTTTACTTCAACACACATTCTTATCAATTACTATCACGAAATTTGTTTAATTATCTATTTGAAGTCACGCCAACATGCTGTAAAGCAACAATTAGCATTTCAATATTTACCTACTATTTTTTAGCAGAATGAGGTTGCTTTTGGAGGTTATAACTTTTAATGGCAATTAATTGATTATTTAAAATAAAAGAACATCAAACAAAGTTTAATTAGTAATCTGATACACAAATTATTAACAAGTTGAAAATATAATAAATATAATTTATAATGGAGTAGAAGCTTTTAATATTTTATTGATAAGGTATATTTTCATTTTAAATATGATCCAGATGAATTTAATCAATATTTAAATTTATACAAAATTAAGAAAATGCTCCCACCCCACGATGGAACAAGCCCCTTCTTTTTATTCGTGAATCATGCCATTTGTTCAAAGAGTTTTAATGCAACTCGCATGCTCTCTTATTTGCGCAATAGTATTTTTTATTTTCTTATCGATTAGACAAATACCGCTAAATTTGTTTAACTATGTATGAGTCACGTGATCATGTTGCAAGGTTTGTTTCCTTCTTCTTCTTCAAGCAAAATATTATTATCACCCTATAGATTAACTTTTAAAACATAAAATTATTAAAGTGTATTTTATCTCTCCCAATAAAATGTTGTTCATTCTCACGGTCGAAAAATCAAACACATGTCAACATATTTATAAGAAATCTAATAATCTATCAACTATGTCTAACCTTATTAATAATATTTACCTACTTCTTTTAGCAAAATGAGATTGCTTTTTGGAGGTTATATCTTTTAAAGAAATTTATAATCACTAATTTTAAAAAAATAAATAAAAAATCGAACAAAGTTTAATTGTTAAGCTTTTATATAACTTAAAATATTAGTTTGAAATATATATATATATATATATATATATATATATATATATAAGTTTAGGTTCCATTTGATATGTAAAAAATAAAGGACATGCACAGCCCAATTTTACGTCCATGTTTGATGTTAAAAATTGTTATGGAATATAACAAAAGAGATGGCGCTGGACAGAAAAAAGAAAGTTGTTAATCACGTAATCAAGGGATAACATTTGTCCCAAATACAAAACATGCAAAAGACATAAATATCTACTATCTCCTTTTCTTTCTCCCCATTTTTTTGTTCTACCTATTGTCTATTGATGCGGTTTATGATCATCTACTGATATGGTAGTTGTGTTAGTATCTTTTAATTAGCTATTATTGTTTTAGCTTATACTTATACATAAGACAAAAGCTTGTTTATAAACTGAAAAACACACCCTTAGTGACGTAATATTATTTATTTATCTATTACTTCCTGTTGGTTGTCAGGTTATTATAAATTTACAATATCAAACTGTATATATTTAAAAGATATATGGACAAAAAAGATAAATAACTAAGAATTAGACCATAATTTTTTTATAAAGAAATTAGGGCACAATTGAAAAATATCAAGATAAAAATTAAGTAATTAAAAATTGAGTCACACATCAAAACTCTTATAAAACTTTTTTTTTAAACGAAAATGTATTTATAATTTCTATTTGACATTAAGTTAATCTTCCTCTATTGAATTGATCTATATTTCATAATAAAATGATGCCTTATTTTATTCCTAAGCAAAGAATTCAACATTTAATCTTGATTAAGACACTAAATTGTTGAATCATTTGTCAAAGACTTTGTATACTCTTATGAGTATATTTTTTTTCTTCTAATCGTGTTATTTATGCTAAACATTCATTAATAACTCATATTTCTGGAAAAAAATATCTTTTAATAGATTTGTTTACTGTCAACTATATTTTTATTTTTATTTATGGTCATCAATCCAAGACATTGTTTTAAGGATTTAAAATATCAATTTTACTTTGATGAATAACTTATTTTAATCAACATGGACAGATTCATATTTCCTTTCTATTGTCACATCAACATTTTTTATCAAATAGTTTAATATAAAATTAAAGAATAAATTAAAATGATACTATTTAACCAATAATAATAATTTATCAAATAGTTTAATATAAAATTAAAGAATAAATTAAAATGATACTATTTAACCAATAATAATAATTTAGTGTCTTAATCAAGATT
>PYAF01004757.1:378379-408459 GCA_007407185.1 Glycine tomentella | reverse complement strand
TTTATCAAATAGTTTAATATAAAATTAAAGAATAAATTAAAATGATACTATTTAACCAATAATAATAATTTATCAAATAGTTTAATATAAAATTAAAGAATAAATTAAAATGATACTATTTAACCAATAATAATAATTTATATTATTAATTAAGTGGTTCAGAATTTAAATTTTAATTAATTCATGAAATAAATCATGTTAAAAAAATATTTAATTTAAATATGTTCAAACTAACAACAAAAATAAATTACTACTTTCTTACAACTACTTTATATTAATATAATAATAATAAAAATGACACTATTTAAAATACATAAGCAACCAAATTAAATAATTGAAAATTAAAAATTACACGTATGATATTATATGAAAGTTGAATCAGACCTATATTGTATATGTATGATCTTCCATGTCTGAATGTGAATGTTTTTTTTTTTCTCCTTGAATTCTCTTTTAAAATGTCAACACCATGAAAAAAAAAAAATCAAGTGGACAAGGAGGTGTTTGGTCCCACGAAACTTACCGAGTTACAGACTGTTCGTCAAAACTAAAAAATATCATCAAGGTTAAAAAATCCAAACAGGTGCTATCTGAATCCGACAAATGAGAATGACCACGGACGAGTACGTTGTTTGCTTTTCTTAAGTCACACGTTTCTACAAGTTTTCTTCCCCCTGTATAATTTATATTTAATTAAAAAAGACAAGAATTAAAAAAGGAAAAAAAATCCTCCACGGTTCCCGTCCATTTGCCGCTACAGTGATTGCAGTCATCTTCAAGGTTACGGAGAGGTGAACAAACTTTGGGGACATTGCTATAAGTACAACACATGCGTCCTCCATTTCTCTATCTCCAAATAGTAAGTAAGTAAGTAAGTAAGTAACACTTTGAATTATAATTCAAAAATTTAATTTCATGGGTACCACTACCACCTTTCCGCCTTCCGCCGTTTCAAGCACCAGCAAATGGCTGGGCTTCGTGGCGGCCGTGTGGATTCAATGCATCTCCGGTAACAACTACACTTTCTCCAACTACTCCGACGCCCTCAAATCCCTCATGCACCTCACTCAGGTCGAACTCAACAACCTCTCCGTCGCTAAAGACGTTGGCAAAGCCTTTGGGCTTCTCGCGGGCCTCGCCTCCGACCGCTTCCCCACTTGGGCCATTCTCCTCATAGGCTCCGTCGAAGGCCTAATTGGCTACGGAGCCCAATGGCTCGTTGTTAGCCAAAGAATTCAACCCCTCCCCTACTGGCAGGTATACTTACTTTTTGTTGTTAGAAATACCTCATACCTTTCTTTCATTTGAATTTACTAATTAGTCGTCGTATTTGGTAAAATTCAGATGTGTGTGTTTCTCTGCATGGGAGGGAACAGCACGACGTGGATGAACACTGCCGTTTTGGTAACATCCATTCGGAACTTCCGTTCAAACAGAGGACCCGTTTCGGGGATTCTGAAAGGCTTTGTAGGGTTGAGCACTGCGATATTCACTACTCTCTGTTCCGCTCTCTTCGCCGACGACCCTGGCTCCTTCCTCATCATGCTCTCTGTCATTCCCTTCGCAGTTTGCCTCACCGGTGTGTTTTTCCTCCGGGAGATTCCTCCCGTCGCCTCCGTCGACGGCGACGCCGAGGAGGTAAAGTATTTCGGCGTCTTCAACGTCGTGGCGGTGGCAATGGCGCTTTTTCTGTTGGCGTATGGGTTCATCCCCAGCCCCAGCATGTTGGTGTCAAGAGTGTTCGTGGCGGTTTTGGTTGTTATCCTGGCTTCGCCGTTGGGGATCCCGGTGTACTCGTACTTGAAGGGCAGGTTCGGAGAGGGGAATGACGTGGAGAGGCAGAGGATGAAAGAGCCGTTGCTTCAGATTCCGGAGAAGGAGAACGAAGCTGCGGCGGATATAGTGAAGAACTTGCCGGTGGTGGGTGAGGAGCACACGATAATGGAGGCGCTGAGAAGCGTGGACTTTTGGATCTTGTTCGTGTCGTTTCTGTGTGGGGTTGGAACGGGTTTGGCAGTGATGAACAATATGGGTCAAATCGGGTTGGCGCTTGGATACCCAGATGTCTCGCTCTTTGTGTCGCTTACAAGTATTTTCGGGTTTTTTGGACGGATCATCTCGGGTACTGTTTCGGAGTTCACCATCAAGTAAGTCTTTTTTCTTTTCTTTTTCGAACAATCTATCAACCAAGTCTTACCAGAATATTAATAACCAACTTGCATTTTTATGAGACTAATTTATGCACCCTTTCACTTAACTTTTCTTTTTCTTGAAGGAAAATTATAAACAATTACTCTAGCCCAACAACGTGTTCCGCGAGTTTACTTAGATCATTTTTTAACTACAGTTTATTCAAATAAATTAGAAAAAAAAAACTTTATATGTTGGTAGTTTATTTTGTGGTGATGTTATACAAATTAAACACTATTGTAGTTTTTGGTAAAAAAATCAAAATTTTAAATAAAAACAAAATACCCGCAATCTGGGATATATTATTCACTTCTAAAAAAAAAAAAACAGAGAGTAGATGCTACAGTACTATTTCAAACAACATATATTCTCCACCCCTATATGGGATATATTATTCATAATCATCTTTACATTTATTAAGAATCATACATTTATTTATTGGATTGTTAAAATATTTGTGGTAATCACTATGATAGAAATGAGTCAGGTCGCTTATCAGTGATCTTTGGTATGTCTGACTTGTTTATTATAAAAATCAGTTAAAAACTTTTTGAAAAGTCGATTTAAATAAAAAGTTCATGCTTAAACTTTATAAAAAAAAATCTATTAGACCTATCAAACTGACTTATTTAACACACACACATATATATATATATATATATTAAAACTTAAAAATAATATATTTATTTTTCTAAAAATATTTTTTGTTATTATGAAGATGGATGATCAATCACTTCAAAAAATTACCTTAAAAATCTCATAAAATGATTATTACTTATTTGAAAATATAAGTAAGATGTTGAGACATTTTTTGTTTTTTTTTTTAACTTTACTAAATTGATTAAAAGTGTTTTATAAAATTAATTTTTCTATTAAAAATAGGTTTTTTAATATGTTCGTAGGTCTAACCAGATTTTTAAGTAGGTCAAACTAAGCCTAAAAAAAACGTATGACAGGTCTATGGCTTTCCACCCCTAGTAACAGCTTAGATTTACAATTTCTGTTATTTCCACTTTACATGTTACTCTTTTCTTGTTAGTAAAAAATGAAGGGATTTCATTTACTGTTTTTGCATTTTTTTTAATATTTTTTTTTTGCAAAGAAAATGCATCATATAAATATCAAATAAAACATACTAATGCCATATTTTTTTTAATGTAAGTTGCCTATTTTGACTTTAAATATTTCACTCCCTAATTTCCTTTTGAACTTTTTGTGCTTTTTTTTTTTTTTTTAAAGTTCTATTCTTAACATTATTGAGATTTATGTCTATATTCAACAAGGTCTGTATTAAAAGTTTTATGATAGATTTCAATCTTAATGATATAGTACTTGAACGTAACTTTTGTTGAGATGCAAAAGAAAATCAGGTACTAATTTGTTGGACTTGATTTCGAGCATGATTGGTCAATTATAGTAAGAATCAAATTGTCACGGTTTGGTGTGTCCTTTTTAAGTTTAATTATCTATCTCAGGGCTTAACTCTGAAGTGCCAAATCCTTATTTTATATATATATATATATATATATATATATATATATATATATATATATATATCCTCATTCCTCAAACGCTGTATTTTATCGACGGAATTAGTGTTAAATGCTGGTTATATGGAAATATATTACATTGGCGTTAGATTCTCTGTTTTGTTAGAGTCTTGTAGGAAGACAAGAATGATCTTTTATAAGTTCTAACTATTACTGTCGGTTCATCAAGTTTGAACTGTCTTGTTAATTTTCAATTCCAAATTTTCTATACAGGAAAGCTGCAACACCTAGACCTCTTTGGAATGCAGCATCTCAGCTTCTAATGGCTGTAGGTTACATACTCCTGGCCATGGCTTTGCCAGGTTCCCTATACATTGGGTCTATTTTAGTTGGCATGTGCTATGGAGTGAGGCTTGCCATTACAGTCCCAACAGCCTCAGAGTTATTTGGACTCAAATATTATGGTCTCATATACAACATTCTCATCCTTAACCTTCCCTTGGGTTCTTTCCTTTTCTCTGGTCTGCTTGCTGGTATACTCTATGATATGGAGGCAACAACAACAGAGGGAGGAGGCAACACGTGTGTTGGAGGTCATTGTTACAGGCTAGTCTTTATTGTCATGACTGGAGCATGCATTGTTGGCTTCTTCTTAGACATTCTGTTGTCAATCAGAACCAAGAATATTTACACCAAGATTTCCATGAGCAAGAAATCCTTAGCAACAACAAATAGGCAGTGATTCAGAATGGTATGACATTCCTGGGATTGATGAACTCTATGCTCAAGTGATATCTTAAGATCTGTCAGCAAGGTGACTTATCCTATCAGATAGCTAAAACTCATTTTTTCAATAAAGGAGGGCCGTTTGTTTTTAGTTCCATTGAGGCCTTCATGTACTGTAATTTTTATTTTTTTTATGATTGTTTCGAAGGATCATTGAGAATTCTTTTTGTTTCATATGGAGAGAAGTGTATTTATTATCGTGAGAGTTTTTTGATAGATTAAAATATTATGCTGTTTGTTTATGAATTAGACTGGTGTAGTGGTGTTCTTAGCTGTTTTTTTTGGTACCAGTCAGTGTTGTTTGGCTATTAGCGACAGTCACTAGTCTATGTCCAAAGTTTGCAAGTGGCCATCCTAATGTTGCAATCGTTGGCATTGTACCATGTGTTGTATATTGTATTGTATTGGCAAAATGTTCAATGAAGGAGGCAGTAGGTGCAATTGATGCAGTAGGAAAATAAAACTTATTAAAGATTATGCAAATCAAATGGTACTACTATTTACGAGGATGGAGACCACTCTAGAGTTGGCTTGCAGCTTCCAAACTACAGTTTGGCATAAACAAAAAGCAATTTTTAACTTCTACTCAAACCATGACTTGGGACTATAAACTATATACAAATATAATTTAATCGTGAATTTTCCAAATAAATTATTTATGGATGAAATTCATTTTGCATTCTCCAAATTAAACATAACATCGGGAATGCAAATAACAATCTAATATGCACTTAACATTTTGTATATCATGTGAACTGATTCCTGAGGTTTCAGCCTATTGGCAGTGGTCCTTTAAGATTCCTTATTGTATAGAGGCCGTCGACTACTTGAGTGACTTTGAGGTCAAGAAGAGGCTAATTGCTGCTGGCTGTCTTACAATTTGGTGGTGGGTTATACTATTTGGGTAAGTGGTCAAGTAGTCGAGTGATAATTTTTACTTAATAGTATAAATTTTATATATTAACAATATTTAAAATTAAATTACTAAAATGAAGAGTTATTTCATTTTGGCTTCAAATAAATAAAAGATTGATTGGAAATTTAATTTTTAAGCAAAGGGATTATGAAGGTTAATTAAGATTTTGTAAATTTTGTATTATGCATAAAGTACGAAACATATTTACAAGAAATCCGTTGTAGTCTAGTTGGTTAGGATACTCGGCTCTCACCCGAGAGACCCGGGTTCAAGTCCCGGCAACGGAATTATGTGTTTTTACAGAAAATGTGACTGCTTTTGGCGGATTTATTCTGAATTGACGTCCTAATTTTTCTGTTCTTTCGGTTAGCTTTGTCTTTTAGCTTTATCAATGACAAAGAAACTGTCCAACTTAACGATTTGCTTCAATATAATTTTGCATTTGTAATGATGCAGAATGTTGATGATATAACATTATTGTCGACGAAATTAACTAGCCAATAACTGCAGTCATGTACTAAGCAGCAACGAAGAATCAGTCGTATATAATCAACGAGACAGTTGTTTTATGATCGATTTCTACAGAGATTTTGTTATAGTGCTAAGATTTTTCAATATTCCTGCTTAAATTAATAGTATTCTAACTTTTAACTCTAAGTACTATTCAATAATTTTTCTTCTTTTTTCTGGAGTTTACATGGGCCTGTATAACGTTCCACTACGTCAACCAAGTTAAAATAAAACTATATCCTGTTTTTCAAAACAAGAAATCAATATATTGTATCTACTAAACTTGAAATATAATCAATATATTGGAGTATATAGCTGTCCGATTCTATATAAAAAATAAAAGAAAGATACTTAAATTTTAACCTAGAAAATGTATCGCAAAGACGCTAACATTAGTCTTCTTGACCCAAAGATATTCTGCACCATGAAGAGCATGTTTTCAGGGAAAGTAAACAAAAATATAATTTTCCGTTGCCGGGACTTGAACCCGGGTCTTTCGGGTGAGAGCCGAATATCCTGACCAACTAGACTACAACGGAATTGTGATAATTAATAAAAACATTATATATCTATTTCTTTTCTACTTTCAAATCTGCTACAGTCATAACGCTGAGCGTGGATGGTGGTAATTTTTTCGGAAGTGAACCTGTTCAAAATTGACTTTCTAATTTCTTGTGAGCAAATAATAATTGATCTTAAATTAGAGACATTGCATTCACTCTTCCTTGTTAAAAGCGATACAAATATTTTCTTTTAAAAAAAAAAAAGAAAACAGCAGCACAAGGTAGTAGTGATATTTCAGAACAAAAATAAAGCAATAAACAACAAACAGCCAAACAAATTAAACAGACTAAATTAAATTCAGAAAATATGTTTAGCAAAACTTAGGATGAAGCACACAAAGCGCTATATTTAGAGAGAAAATGCCTCACTATACGTGAACTCTTGTGCCAATGAACAATTCTCCATATTGTTTTTCAGTAGCGGCAAATAATTCTGGTTTTTCTCTAAGTGTGTACTGTTATGTTTCTGTGTGTTGTTTACTTCGTAGAGGTTGTGATATATATAGAGAAATATACGTGGAAATGGGAGTTTTTATAACCGTTCCTTTTCCCAATCAATTAACTCAAGTAATGGCCTATAATAGTGGGCAACAATATTCTCATTTCTGCCAACAAAAAAAGTATGGTGGCCTATAACCGTTGCAACAAAATCGATTACACAATTAAACTTATACTGATTTCGTTTTTTGTTTTAATTTAAATTAAGAAGGTATTTTTTTCCAACATTCCTGAATTGGGGAAACTATTAATTATATATATATATATATATATAACTGATACTTGTTTAGAATATTAGAAAAAGATGTTTGGGTCTAAATATAAAAACAAGTTATTTCTACCTTTCCCTGTTCATATATAACTTCAATGTGGTGGAAACTACACTGTTGAGGCCTGTATCTCACGGCTCAGAGAATTGCAACAAAGTGGCAACATTATCGTTGGAATTGGCTTAGAGTGTCTCTTGCTCAGATTATTATCACATTATTGGTTACGTACTCAGATTATTAATACCGACATAGATGCATGCAATGATTCGCATCATCGCAGGAAATACCTGTCCGTTTTTTTTTTATAAAAAAAAATAATTAAAGGTAATGTTTGTAAATTTATCATTTAAATTTGTAGAATACTTAGAATCGCAAAAAATCGTCTTCATAATTCTGCCGGTCTATCTACAGTCTACAGCCTAGTCAACGTTTCTTATCCATATCCATTTTTATCTATCCACATACCACACAATCTGAACAATGATGTGAGACTCACATTAAAAGAGTAATAATGCCGTAATGGGATATATATAGTTGAACAATCATATACTAAACTCTATTCGTAAATTGTTTTTTCAATAACATAACTCATTCTTTTTATTACTTGCCTTCCCACGTGGAAATTGCATAGAAGATTGAGGAATGTTGTATGGTAAGAAAATATTTTACGAAGTACGAAATTACTTTTTTATTGATATTGGTTGAAAATTGGAGGGAAAAGGGGGAGAATTGTAACAGAAGTTAGAGGACTCGTTTTACATTTTTATTTTTTTTGAGGATTGCAAAATTATTTCTTACTAATAAACAATTTGCAAAAAGATTTGGTAGGACAGGATAGATGGGAAGTCGGTATCAATTCTGTTCCAGAACCTGATTAACAATAGCAAATGAAGGACCCACACACTTTGCATATTTACCTTTCTATTACACATCCATAATTTCAACGAGATTGTAAAAGGTGTAAAAAACTAGTTTAAAGTAAATACCATTTATCCAATTTTGTGAGTCTTAATTTCTTTGTAAGTCAGGACTTAGTAGCCAGAATTTTAGCTACAGAAAAAATTTAAATTAATGTTGAAGTAACACTATATATTCTTCATGGTGATTAGTTAGACGAGTGTATCGAGTAAACGACAAATTCAACCCCAAGTTGCCAGCTTTACATCATGTGAGGTAATGAAATACCAGAAAATCTTAAATTAGTGTTGAAGTCACTATATATTCGAAATTATCTTTGTGGTAGGTCCCCTAAACGGCAACATTTGGACGATATGATCCATCTTTCTGAAAATTGCTGGAAAAAAAAGGTTCATTAATTAAGTTGAGCTACAACACCAATTTAAAGCATGTGAATTAAGGCACTTTCCATAAGATACGATCTTAGTGAACATTATTCTCGTTCTTCATGACAAATAGATTTAAAAATAGGAATCTACATTTGCAAATTGCAATGGGTTTAGGCTCACCATACTGAAGTTAATAATTGAAGTTGTTGTTCACTGTTCAGCTATATTCTATCTCAATCCGCAGGCCTCAATTGACCTTTTCTATTTAGCCACTAGTTAAAACTCATAAAATGCATCTGTTCTCAGAACTCCTTCACCCGTAGCAGGAAAAAAAAAAATTCAAAAGGTAAAAAGCCGATCAAATTACTTGTGTTAGCCGCAAAGTGAACCCTAATTCAGACGGAAGATGAGAACACTTGATAGATAATTCACATCATGCAAAAAGATCTGTCTTTTATGTCGTTGGTGAGAATTGACAAACCAAATTAAAAGCCATGGCCAACAGCACACCGATATTTATATTATTATGATTACCATACAAGTGAAACCAACAAAGCCAGCCCAAAATTGCAGAAATGTTTAGCTTTTTTTAAACCTCAAAAAAGCTTGGATGGGGGGAGATAAATGCTCCCAAGATTGATAATACTAATATAAAAACCAGCACTTTAACGAATGAAACACGGAATTTTTTTTTTCTGGCGAATCTTTTGGGGGTGGTTTACAATGAGTGAGAATCTGCCAGCTTTACTGGCAAAGCCAAAATTCTTGAACCCACCACGAAAAACCCGAAAATCTAAGAGCCATTTACATTTAACAAACAAACAAAAGCTACAATGCTGGTGCAGCAGCTAAAGCAGTAGGAAGAGAATAAGCAAAAAGCTAGCGGTGGAAGCTGTTCTTCTAGGTGAGGCTCCCATGGCTAAACCAGCTAGATATGACCCATCTGCGAGCATGGTTTCTCCTCCGGATACTGAACTTGATCCGGAATCCGTAACTGTATTATACGCAACGCCGTTGTCTGCACCCGTGTACACCACTGCCCCTTCGGATCCTGTTCCTGTTCCTGTCACTGTCCCTGACCCTGGTGATGTTGTAGTTGAGGTCATGGGGTTGGTGGTGGTATCTCGTGAAGATTTCTGACTGCAAAATCATTACCAAACCATGCACACATTCAGATAATCATCAATTTCTCAAACAAAATTTTGTCTAAGGAGTGAATGCAAGCAAGACACTCGTTTTAATTGTCACGTAAATACGGGCGTGCATATATAAATGTTACTACTAATATCCTATAGCATTAGGTAATGACAATAGCACCAAGCACCAACCATCTTTAAGAGTCAAGACTCACTTAACCATCTATTTATTAATGGCATGAGCATTAAAAAGTTCTCCTTTGGTCGTATGAAACACCCACCTACCGCACTGATGCCGGAACGAGTAAGATCTACAGGTAGCTTACTACTAAAATATTGTAAAGAAAGTGTTAAATACAAAAATAAGTAGATTTAATATCTTACAGAAAAAAAAAAAAATTTAACATTTGTTTGCCTACAAAAGAAGTATAATTGTACTAGTACATGATATACTAAAATTTATTTGCTATTACGTGATGTTGATGTGACATTAAACTAAAATAAAAGCAAATCAGCAAAGGAAATTAGGTTGTGATTTTATTCAGAAACAAGATATAATATTTATTTTCTCTAAAATGAGTTAATAAGTTAAAGTGTTAAACTAATATGAAATAAATTGTCTATATAAGTATCAAATGAAAGTATAATCTGTAAAAAAGAAAAAGTGGTTGCAGTTTACTTTCAAAGATGCGTTTTTAAGAGCAGGAATAAAAGACAAATCAAAACCATTGCAATCAGTAAAATACAGCACCTCGTTAATAAGAAAAAAAGGTTAGATAGTAAGTTCAGCACAAGTGAGCAAATATGGGACAGAAAACAGAGGCGAGCATTGAATGAAATGGAGAAAGGAAAATATAAGACAAAAAAAGAGAGAGGGAGAGAGAATAGGTTATTAAGTGTAAACCTTGGAGAGGATGGACAGAAGGTAACGGTATAATCGGCGCCGGAACACGTAAACGTACTCGTAGCATCATCGTATGCGTAGCTATACGACCTAGGGCAAGCAGCCTTGAACATCTCCGAGTAAATGGAGGACCTACACGTGGAGGGTGAGCTATACGCGCCGCTGCAGCAGTACTCAGGGCTCCCAAAAGCCTCACACGCGCTCTTACACGCGCTTCCCTCGGAGGCTCTCAGCTCCGCAGGACACTGCTGATTCAGATCCGAAGTACAGCCCGTGGAAGCACAAAGACCCGACCCGCCAGTGCCTTCAACGATCATGGGAAGATTGTAGCCATCGACGAGGCTCACGTCGTAGAAGTCTTGGCCTCCGGTGCCCAGAGTGAACTCCGCGAGGGTTGCCGGCGGGGAGGCTCCGGCGCCGTTGCATTCGACTTGTCCGGAGCCGCAGTCGCCGGTGAGGCAAGAGCCAGAACCGGACCCGTCGAATGTGCAGCCGGTTCTGCCCCAGAAACGACCGGACCAGCCGGTGGGGGCTTGGAAGGAGCGAGAAGTGTCTTCTGGGAGCTGGAAACCGGAGCTTTGGAGGGGTGGACTACCGGCATTTGCGAGAATGCCGGGCCACACTGTGTAATCGCATTTGTTAACGAATGTAAATGTGGCACCCATAACAGCTGAAGAAGAAGCCGCAGTTAGTAAATGAATGGTTTTTGATAGTTAAATTAAGAAAGAAAAAGCTATGAAGGAAGCGTTTTTACCTGGGGGTGTGAGGAGTAGGAGAGCAATGAGAGTGAAAGATGAGGTGGATGCTAAGAGATCCATAGGTTGGAGTTGTTTATGCGTTAACGTTGTTATGAGAAGGATTGTGTTTTGAGGGTACACTATAGAAGGCTCAGTTACTAGTAATGACAACGACAATATTATGTTGCTCACAATTATTTCATCCCTAAATTCTATTCTATCACACTACAACTTTCTCTGCACACATGTTTTTCTTAAATAATAATTATAACTATACTTTCATTCCACCCCCAAATAATTCCAGCAGTATTTATGGTTGGATTTGAGTTCACTTTTAGACAAAAGGTAATCTACTCTTAAAATACAACTCACCATACATTTTTCCTTTTATATTTATCGTGAGCATTGTTTTTTGTGTAAGTACATATGTTAAATATATTTGAATAAAACGAAAAATGTAAAAATACAATTGTAAAATTTTTAAGAACCAAAAATAATTGATTGATTGCGAAATATGTAATTATACAAAAATAATAGTAATTCACACGATAAATAGCTAGAATAGAAATGATTATTGAGTTTCATTATTTTTTCAAATTACTTCACTCTATTTTAAAGCACTATTACAAAAAATGGTCTACGATGGTTTTTTAGAAATTTGTAAAAAACTGTTTCGGAAATTATTTCGTTCACTCACTATTATTTCCTATCAACCAAAGCACTAGCAGTGTAACGTTTTTAGAAATATGTAAAAGCTGTTTCGGAAATTATTTTCAAAACATTATCATTGTGACATGTGAATGTGTTTTGTTAGAATAAAATCTGACTGAAAACAGGGAGAGTGTGACATTATTATTACTCCATCTCCTACCATTTGATTTCGTACGTATTGACTTAACATCGGAAGTATTTGTATGTGACATTACTATAATTGTTGAACAAAGAAGACCATCGATAGAGAGAACTAGCTTATTCTTTAAAGTACCTTATCATTTTCTCCTGAAACTTATGAAGAACGCATCAAGTTTATGTCTTAGATCTATTAGATAATATTTTCTCAATTTTATATTAAATTAGTTATTCCCTGAGTAAATAATGAATAATAATAATAATATAATGTTTGTATTGTTATTTTACTTGTTAAATATTTAAATATCTTAATATAAGTCATTCAAATTCATTCTACTTAAATTTGATTTTAATTAAACTCACATATTTAGTATATTTATTCGAATTTAAGGTCAGGCGAGAAATAATTTCGATGTGTGAAAGCAATCCAGTAAACATTCGTATTAAATACTACTACGTTTCTAGTTTTTAGGATAAATAGTTAAATTTATTATTGAATGTGCGAGACGTTCATAAATTGATATTTAAAAAGATAAAAAAATTAAATTTAATTCTTAAACGTGAAAAATGTTATAAATTAATTCTACTGATAATTTAATAATAAATTAATTTTAAAGTTTTATAATTTAATATCAATTTAATGCTAAAAAATATAATTTATTTTTTAATTAAATTTTAAATATTACAAATTATTACAAAATTAATTTAACAGTCTCGTAAATTTAACAAAGAATTAATTTATAACATTTTTTAACATTCCAAAACTAAATTTATATTTTTTATTTTTAAAAAATCAATTTTTGATGGCATAAGCCCATTTAGCTAGGACAGTGTTAGCAGCCTCGTAAATTAGGTCATTAACCGTTAGTATGGATCGTAGTTAATGACTGGCTGGCTGGTACCTACCAGAGTGGCAGTGGCAGCACAGCAATTATGTGAAAAGGCATTGGATTCCATTATCGTCTCTCTTCTCTTCTTTTTATGCCACACAGGGACGCCATTGTTACATTAAAATCTTGACTTTCAAACTTTATAAACCCTAAGTGTAAATAATAATAAAAAATACACTGCTAAATTTCTCCTTCCTTTCTTTGACTCTTGCGTCTTGCCCAATCCAAAATGGGGTTCTTTGCAACTGAAAATTCATATAAGAAGAAATAAGGTTACATGTATATGTTTTTCACAAAATTATAAAAAAAAAACAGCGAAACTAAAACATAATGAATTTATGGCCGATTTGACCACAAAGAAAAATAAGCAGCATAATTATATATATAAAGTTAGGTGATGGTTATTAGTTTTCACGTTCAAGATTTAAAGAGGCCCACTTTGTTCTCAATTTTAACTTATGCAAAGTTAACTTTCTTTTCAAAGAATATTTGTGTCGGATAGATTATATGAAATAAGCAGCATCCGTTGTCTGTTAATACATTCAAGCCAAAGATCTTATCAAGAAAGCTGGAAGTGTGTAAATTGTTTAATTATGTTATGAAATGATTAATGGATATTTCATATTCTTGTTAAAATAAAATTTTGTTACCAAGAATTCGATATAAAGAGAGGTAGAGCTTGTTCGAAACTAATATGAAAAAAGGTAGTTAAACAAAATCTAATAGAAAGGGATATAGATTGACGGACGATGCGTCTTGTGACAGAGTGGAGAGTGAAGAAAAATTATAAGTTTGTTGGAGGGTTAGATCCATTAGTATGTTTATGTTCCAATTGTTCCATTTTTTTAGTTCTTTTTCTCTTCATTTTTTTTTTCCTTCTCTTTTTACCCTTATTTTATTTTAGTTTATTTTTTATTTCTTTTGTCTTATTTTTCCTTTTTCTTTCCATTTCTCTTTCTCTTCTTTATCTTTTTCTGATCTATTATTGAGTTTATCTATCACCGACCTTAATTAATTTGGATTAAAGGTGTTATTAATATTGATGTTGATGGGGCACACAGTTTTTAAATAATAAAGAAGTTATTAAAGTTTCGGGATTTATGAAAATTATTACAAATGATTGTCGATGTTGAATAGAGTTGGGAAAGTGAAATGTGAATATAATTAAAAAATGATAAACGAATAAAGTTTAAACAATGCATTCATACTTCAATCCAATTTATTCGTTTTTAAAAAATATAATTAAATGTATTGCATGGGTTGAGTTATTGTGAAATGTGAATAAGGGATGGTTAATATGATTAATTGGTTTTTTTCTTAATTCATTAGACTATTTAAAAAAATGGATGGAATGGATATTTTTCTTCTTATTACTAAAAGTCTGTTTCTTTTTTTTCCCGCTACTTTCCGATCCCTACGTGATCCTGATCCACCGACACAACAATATACTATAATTATTAAAAATATGAATTTGAAATACAACATACGTTTAAATAAATAAAATAAATATCTATTCACATTTTTTGAAATTGATGAGTCGAATGGTTTTATTTAAATTGACAGGATTGAATTTTTAATGCATTTTTAATAAATCATAGATGGATTATTTTTTATCTACCCATTATATTCTAACTTAAATTTTATCCAAACCATGCAAATCATAGTATAGCCTCATTATAACTGCAGTTGTTGAATTTCTGCCTTTATATTTTAAGCTAAATTTGGGTATGGGGACCCGCCTCCTGGTCGTTGAGCTTTCTCTTCTGGCTGATATTTTTAACACCTTAAATTTTTTGGGTTCTACAAAATAAAAACAAAAACAAATACAAAGCATAACTTCACAAGTAAAAAAAAGTATTCAAATGACTATCAAGGCCAATAGGCCATGTTAATCAACATGCATACAGTCCCTGTGTGGTAAGCCCATTCCACTAATGGCTGCGCCCATTCTTATAATTTGGTGAGGGCAATTGAAATCCACAACAAAAAAAAAAAATTATTGTAGGCATATGAGCCTTATATAGTTCTTTTTTTTTTTTTTTTTCTTTTTTTCCGAGTTGACGTAGGACTTCTTTTCATAAACTTGAACCATACAAAAAAAAAAAAAAATCACGGATGAGAATTGTGTGTTTCAACTTTTCATCTTCACTTCAAGCATACTTATCCTAAGCAGGTTTACTCGGGAATGACCTGAATATAGGTTGTTCCTCGCATGGTTTTCCAATACATAATCCGATTGGAATCAGTACTAAAGGATTTAGACATGACATTAGAGGCTCAGAGGTTGTCAGATTGCAAGAATAGAAGTTACATGTCTTTGATGGAAACTTGGAAGTCCTGGACCATGTTGGTGGGTATGTAGGATTCAAATGTATATTTATCCTTTCCGGTTCCTTGTCCTTATTGATTGAATAATAACAAACAACAAAAATACTTTTTCTCCTCTAAGTTTTAGTCAGAAATATATGTTATTTATATTATTCTTATTTGATTTTTAAGCCTTACTCAGTCTCGAGATTGATAGGCCGTGTATCCTTCCCGTTTTAGGTCGAACCATATACGTAAATTTGCACGTGTTACGGATCTTTTATATTGGGCCAAGTTTAAAAGGCCCAAGACAGCTAAGGAAGTTAATTACGGAAAGATTAAACAAGATTGAAGTTTCAAATATTTGCAGAATCAAAGGAGATACAGAAGGTTATTATCCACCGTATACACTCAAGATCGTGATCAAGAATGGGAACAATTTCCTTATTTCACCGCAGGTCAGTAAGTATAAATAGCCATACACACCAAAGGTGAAAGGTACACATACACTGTTACTCTCTCTTTTCCATTCTCACAGTGCACACACCCCACGTCTAATTTGTGGTTCGTTTGTGCTGTGATCTTCTTCCTGGAGTTGTTTGAATCCTTATAAGCACCTTCAGAGAGAGGGAGTTTGATCCTACATTAATTTCTGGCACATTGCTGGAATTCCGTTTTTAAGGAACGGAACATTGGTGCCGTCTGTGGGGAGCGTTAAACTTCAATTCTCACCATGGTAAACACGAGAAGACACCAGCTTGAAGGCCCACCCGAAATCGGCCGGTCACGGTCGGTCCGGGTGGAGGATGCTTTGACGGACACAGCTTCATCACGAGCACAGAATAACCCGCCACCCGCACCTGTTGAGAACCTGTTGCCCACGCCGGCCGAGGTGGACCAAGAATCTTTGCAACGCTTCACCAGCAATGCGTTGCAATCCATCCTGTCGCAGATTGAACGGCTCGAGAGACAATATGCCCTTCAGCGGCAAGAGGATATGAATCACATGTTGGCATAATTAGATGAACGTTGTGCGAGATGGACGATGGGCGAACATGACCGACTACAGACGATGGAGCAACGACTTGGCCGTATGGAGTTACCACCCCAAGAACCGACGACTCACCCCGGCCTGGCCAATCCGGCCGAGAACATGCATAACGCAGAACTACACCGTGAGTCGACCAGGGCCGAGATACCATGTCCTGTTGCATTCAGAAATCCACAGGACGCAGTACGAAGCTACCAGCCGGAAGGAGGAGCCGGGGTCTACAGGAGGAAGTACAGGCGGGGACAGTATATTAACAGTCCATTTGTCGACGACATCGTCAATGCCCAGTTTTTGGAAGATTTTGACGGATCTTTCTTGAACAAGTACGATGGGACCCAGGACCCGCAGGTGCACATAGATGAGTTCGACATGCAGATGTGTGTCAGAGGGATTGAGGAACCGATTATATCTCGGATATTTGTTACCACTATGACCGGGCCGGCTCAGACATGGTTCCACTCGCTACCTCCCCGATCAATTCATAATTTTGAGGACTTCGACCAGAGATTTTTGCTCAATTTTGCAACGAGCAAGAAACAGCCGAAGTCCGAGTTTGTCCTAGGCAAAATCCGACAGCAGCCGGGGGAGACGTTGCAGAGCTATTTGGACCGATTTAAAGAAGCTGCTTTGCAAGTGCAAGGCCTGGAGGAAAAGGTGCATGTCCATTTATTATCGGCCGGCCTCAATGGATCATCTCGGCTGGCGAAATATATATACAAGGACCCTGTTAGAACTTTGCTGGATTTCAGAGTCCGATCTAAAAAATATCTGGAGCTGGAGCAGATGGAGATTGCCAACACTGCCCCCAAGAAGAAGGGATTGCCGCCTAAACATCGCCCACACATGGGAAACATACCCCCCAACAGGAGTTTGGAAGTCGGCCATAGACCGGCGAGACACGAAACCAAATATGACCGATACACGCCGCTGAACACCACCCGGGCACAGGTGTGGAGGGAAGTAGCATTGACCGAGATGAAGAAGGTGGACCAACCTCGACCGGTGTTCAAGAAGACCGACCTTGACCATTCCCGCTTTTGTGAATTTCACAATGGCCCGGGACACACTATCGATCAATGCTGGGATTTGAGGGATGCAATAGAGAAATTCATCCGAGAAGGAAAGTTGAGGCGATATGTGATAAAAACCCAGGGGCAGCAGGGAAAGCGTAAAGGCAATCCTAATGATGAGGTGAAAGGCCGAGATGAGAAGAGAAAGAAGACAGATGAAGAAGAATTCCCAGAGCCGGAGTTTGAATGCAACGTCATTACCGGTGCTATGGGAGGAGGAGGTGACACTGCCAACCAGCGCCGGAAATACCTCAGAGAAGTGTTGACAGTGAGGGAACAACCCAAATTTAAAAAGACCAATGATAAGGATGAGAGGGGTGAGCCGCCCTTGCTTTATTTTACCAGAGAAGATCTGGCCGATGTGATACCGGGACATGAAGATGGCTTGGTCATTACTGGGACCATAGCCAATTGCCGAGTTAAAAAGATATTTGTTGACAATGGCAGTTGTGCCGACATTATATCCTGGTCGGCCTTCAAAAAGATGAACTTGGACGAGCAGGATCTGAAACCTTGTCAAACACTGCTATCGGGCTTCAATGGCGAGGATACTGCACTCAGAGGCTCCATTGAGTTGCGACTTACGTTGGGAACAAAAGAGGGCTTCAAATCGGAAAGAGTCAAGTTCGTGGTAGGGGAGTTTCCTTCCCCCTACAATGTGATTCTTGGAAGGCCCACCCTCCATAGGTGGGATATCTTGATGTCCACCAAGCACCAGAAAATGAAGTTTGTGGGGAGCAACGGCAATGTTACTTCATATCAGAGGGAATCTCGCCAGTGTTACTTCAATGCTGTGAAGGAGAGTGGAGCGGGCCCTTCTTCAATGCCGAGTTGCCAAGAAGGCCGAGATGAAACAATGAGAACAAAGGGGAAGCAAGTGAAGCCTGTAAATCTAGTGGAGCTTGATGTACGGGAGAAAGAGGAGGAATGGAGACCTGAACCAGCCGACGAGCTGGTAGATATGCAGATCGGCCCAGAGGTCACCCAAGTCACCAAGATTGGGATGATCACTGACCCTGCTGCACGGGCCGAGTTGATAGAATGCCTGAAAGATAACCGAGATATTTTTGCATGGAGAGCTTCAGAAATTCCTGGGATAGATCCTGCGTTCTGCTGCCACAGATTATCCATGTACCCAGATGCCACCACTAGAACTTGGCATAGATTGTAGAGGAACCTTGACATTTTTTGAAGAGGGAATGCGACCCCTAGACTCTTTAGTAGACCCAATCCTAGGACCTGCTTCAACCTTAGAAGGACTGGGTATGGCTTTAGAAGGAGGTGGTTTGTTAACTGAAGGATTTTTAGTGGATTTAGAGCCACCACTAGGTGTTCGAAGGAAGCGTTTAATTTTTTCTCCCTCACTAAGAGGCTTGCCAAAAAACCAAAAAGCTACGCCAGGAGAGACTTTGTCAGCAACATGAGCCTCTTCCTCAGGGGTAAGTTTCACCATTATAAGACTGGGGGGATTGAAAAAAAAGGGGAACCAGAGATGGAGATGAACAGATCAACGAGGGGCAGAAACCCAGAAAAAGATTTCCAAAAGAGAACGGGTAAAATAAAAAGGGTAGAAGATGGAAAAAAGTAATACAGAACCACAAAGCGAAAGTATAGAGGAAAATACCTGGAGTAAAGAGGGTTGTTTTGAAGAACAGGAGTACGCAACAGAAATGCGAATGCAGGAAGCAAGATATCAGAGCAGAAACAAGCAACAGAAGTGAGCCAAAGACTTTGAAGATGAAGGAAAAATAACGAGATATGGGCTATAGTAGTGGGAGGAAACTGCTGGAATCACGTAATTAAAAAATTGATAACCGTCGAAAATTGAAACTGATAATCGTGCCTAATTACTAGGGCAATTATGACCAATGATGGACAGTTAACCAAGAGACAGGGGCAAAACAGACTTATGACAGATGATGGTCATGATTAGAACTTGCAAAAAAAATGGCAGAGCATTAAATGTTAGGGAGGCGCGTCATTTCAAATGTCCAAACGGTAGCAAAAGAACTTCATTGCCTCGGAACTTGGAATTGAAGAAAGGAAGTCGGTTTCACAAAAGAAAGCGTTTCATTAACTCGGCCGAAGTCGAAGAAAAAAGGGTCGGCTCAAGCAGAAAAATAGGCATCTTGGCACCTCAGTTGAAACCGGGAGAATCGGTCAGTTTATAAAGCTCTATCTTGGCATAAGGTCGGTGTCCATGTCGTTGTACCGGTCAAAAGATAAAGTCGGCTCTGCGCAAGAAGATTTTGCGTCATATCGGCTGCAGTTAGAAATGAGATCGGCTCTACACGAGGAGACTCCTTTCCATCTCGGCTAACCTCGGAAAATGAAGTCGGCTCACAAGAAAGCAGAAGGCCATATAAAACTTACCGAAAGGATGTCGCTTAGGCCGACTTATCAAGGAAAATTATCTCGGCCATAAGAATAAAAAGAACACTATGTTCATCTCGGTCATCCAGGCTACTCAATAACCGAGATGAGGGGCAACTGTTACGGATCTTTTATATTGGGCCAAGTTTAAAAGGCCCAAGACAGCTAAGGAAGTTAATTATGGAAAGATTAAACAAGATTGAAGTTCCAAATATTTGCAGAATCAAAGGAGATACAGAAGGTTATTATCCACCGTATACACTCAAGATCGTGATCAAGAATAGGAACAATTTCCTTATTTCACCGCAAGTCAGTAAGTATAAATAGTCATACACACCAAAGGTGAAAGGTACACATACACTGTTACTCTCTCTTTTCCATTCTCACAGTGCACACACCCCACGTCCAATTTGTGGTTCGTTTGTGTTGTGATCTTCTTCCTGGAGTTGTTTGAATCCTTATAAGCACCTTCAGAGAGAGAGAGTTTGATCCTACATTAATTTCTGGCACATTGCTGGAATTCCGTTTTTAAGGAACGGAACAGCACATAAACTATATAACTTCATTATCCAATCTATATAAATTACGAGTGCTAAATATGAACAATTAAAAATAAGGATACTAAATTTGCATGTAAGCCTTAGTCCTAACAACTATGTAGCACGGATACGCTGCAAAATTGTTTTCCAACGTATCGGACACCCGTCCGATACGGATACGCAGAAAATACCTCTTTTCACGTATCAGATTTGCAAAGGGCACTTTTTTAAATAAAAAAAAATTGCCCTTAATAGAACGAAGGCTTCGATTGTGCTTACCTCTTCGATTTTGTGCTCCTCCGTCGTCGTTGTGCAGCTGTGCTTCCTCCATTTTGTGCTCTGTATCGGACACCCGTCGTCGTCGCTGTCACTGCTCCTCCGCCGTCGTGGTCGTTGCTCCTCCAGCGCTTGATCAGTCGCAACGCTGCTCGCGCGCCCCCCTGCTTGCACGAGGATGACATAGGCAATGAGATAGAGTCCGGCGTTGATGTACTTGTAGCAGTTCTTGGCGAGGCCCGACCCGTAGGTGCGGAAGTCTCTAGCGAAAACTAGCTTCACCATTGTGATGAATCAATGTTTTGTTCAAGAGTGTGTGCGATTTGGTTCCTTCCTTACAAGGCAGAGAGAAGAGAGATGGCGGTGAGAATGGTTCCTTAATAAATTCTAATTTGTTGGGCCCTCATTTCAACCCATTTCTTAACCCAATTCATCTCTTCCTAAATACACCTGCCCGTTTGCTAAGTAAGTCCCCTTTCTTCTAATTAAAATTGTTATTATCCATTAGATTATGTTAGTAGTATTTCTGAGTGAAGGTAGGACTAAGGTCTTTTTTAGAAGCAAAACATATCTATCTAGCTAAAACATTCTTACAACAGGCATATATAAAAAAAGTTTATTTAATACTAAGACGTATCGAGAACGTATCGAAATATTAGAATTTTGAAAGAACGTATCGAAGTTCCGTATCGAAAACGCCGTGTCGATATCGGTGCTACATAACCTAACAAGACCATAAATTTTCTGTCAAAACAAAAACAAGACCATATATTTAACAGTTTTGTTATAATCAGTTCTTATAACTGCTTTTAACTTTGCAGCATATATAAAATGAGATGAATTTTTTGAAAAATAAAATTTTTATTTTATTTTATTTTTCTGATGTAATAAATATCTTTTAATCAAATCATATCACTTTAATTGCTTAAAATAGGCTAATTTGAGGATTTTCCTAAATTTAATATGGTGACACTGCCATATTACATGCTGTTGAGCATATCAAAACCAAAAATTGTGCACGAAGAAGCATCACTTCATAAACCTATCTCATGTATAAACTACTCTACTCATTACAATCTGTCTCTCATAACTAGCAAAATCTTGTCTACAGAATACTTCGCAAATTGGTAATGCCTCTCTGTTAATAAAATAAGAACTGAATGATGCCAGAGATTAACTATAGCAGTGTTGACGTATTAATGTGGGAAACAAAAAAGAGACAATATACACAACAAAAAAAAGAAAAAGGATTTACAGTGTTTCCTATATGATATCTTTCAACTCCTGCATGAAGAGTAGAATCAGCACAGCATCGATTTGATAGGTTAATGTAAAATAGTAAGATCAAAGGGAGATAGCATGAAAAGCTTACACGGTTATACTTAGAAGCAGCTATTTTTGGTGTAAATGTCTACCCTGAAGTGTCCAAGCAAACATTATCCATAAAGGATGCTAAAAAGGGCAGAACAGGAAGAAAGCCACCAAAAAAATAGAGGCAAGATAAGCTATTATACTCTGCGTTTGAATCAGACCTGATGGTGAAGAACCACCTGATTGTAGCCTTGATAAGTACATCATAGTTTTATTTACCAGAGGAAGCTGTGCCCCATCTTTTCGTAATCCCAACAGTTTTTGGCTGCTCAACACCACACAACATACATGCATGTGTTATTAACTACTACTAATAAAAAATCTAGAAGATGACAACATGTACCAATAAAAGAATGTTTAAAAAGATGGAAAAATCTACATCGTCCATCTGCTGTTTTCTTATTGCGCGATTTAAAGGTGAGACGTCGGCCATGAAAGCAAAAACACCAAGCAAAATCCAAAAACCAAAAGGAAAAGCTAAGTTTGGAAAGCGAAAAGTTTGTGGAAATTATGAACCTCACTTGTAAGAAATGTTTTAATTAAGGACGCACGCTCTCACTTTTAAGCACATAAATACTTGGGTTCATTGGAACATGGAAATAGAATAATACTCCAATCACAATGTAGAAAAAAGTGTTATACAAGGATGACAACATAAAATACATTTGCATAATTATCTAATCAGAATTCTTTATGTACGATAAGTTTATTGATTTTTACAATAATTATCTTAAAAGTCATATATTTTATGATTTGTGTATTAAACCTCTTATTTATATTTTTTGCTGCAGAGATTTCTCGCATAGCTTCCTATAACGATGTTACTTATCCTCTTACAAATCTTTCTACGTATTATTAATCGAAGAAGATATTAAATGAAAAAATAAATGCATACTTACTATCTTAAAAATATAAAAAAAACATTTAATATTTGCTTTACTTAGTAGAACAGTTATTCTAACTTAATCGGGAAAAAGGAAAAAAAAACAGAGAAAGGGGATTCACAAAAGTATAATACAAACTCATCAAAAATAATCTGGACCTGTGACGGGTAATCATTGTATGGAAGTAACCAATCATTCTCCGTAACCCAATGGAGCAAATGGGTGATTGGAAAAATAATCAAAATGCATTATTTTGCAATACCAAAAAAAAAAAATGTTCACTGTTGCATGATCAATGCTTTTATAGAAAATTATTATACTTGTGGCATGTTATTTGATTTATTTCAACATCAGTATTACAATTATTCACTAAAAAAAACAAAATAAGTCCAATTATTAGCTAATGGTAATCAATTGATATTTCACCGGACAAACACGCCACTCCCTAAAAGCCCCTTCGCCTCGCACAAAAACAATCAATGACCCATAACTCTAGTCCACAAAACATGCAATAATAATGATCTAAGAATTAAGATGAACAGCTCAACGACAAAAAAGAAGACAGAACATAGGTGCACGGATAAAGTACTGGTTCTACATAATATACTTCTAAGAACACGTCTGTCCATTACATAACCCCACTCTACATAAAGAAAAGTCCATCCACCCGGAATAAACTTCTTTCTATTCCATGCCAATAATGAGCTCCCACCAAAAGACGGAATTGCCCTTACTTTATTTACAACTAACGAAACATCATGGGTGAATGAAGGTGAGAGAGTAAGTGTACGTGTACCTGGTATAGGGGAAGGGGCAGAAAATAATCAAATAGTTAGCGTTGGCACATGTGTAGGTGCTGGTCTTGTCATCGTACGCGTAGCTATACGCGCGTGGGCAAGCGTGCTTGAAGAACAACGAATAAGGAGAAGGACCACACGTGTCAGGCGTCGAGTACGCCTCACTGCAGCAAAAACGAGGATCCCCGAATGCCTCGCACGCGCTCCGGCACGCCACGCTCCCGCGGCTGCCGTTCGAACGCGCCACTCTCAGCTCCGCCGGACACCCGCCGTTGAGGTCGACGAGGCAACCGGTGGCGCTGCACCCGCCCCTGGTGCCGTCCTTGGTGACGATCAGCATCGGAAGGTTGTAACCGTCGACCAAACTCACGTCGTAGAAGTCCAACCCGTCGGCACCGTTGAGAGTGAACTCCGCCAGTGTCGCCGGAGGTTTGGCGCCGCCAACGCACTGTATTTTGCCGGAGCCGCAGTCGGCGGTGGCGCAAGAGAATTTTCCGTCAGAGCCTTGGCCGCAGAGGGTCCGTGCCCATATCCGACCCGACCAAGACTTCGGGATTTTAACGGTCTTTGATTTTCCGCTCTCGAGGGTGAATCCGGTGGTGGGAAGCGGCGGTGAGGTAGCGCCGGAGAGTAATCCTGGCCATATCGTGTGGCGGCACTTGTTCACAATCTTGAACGATGCTGCTTGTACCTCTGCAAGTTCAGAAACCGCACAAGTGTTTAAAAAAATGAGTTTTATTTATAAATATGTGTTTCTTTAAATAAAAATTGTGGTTTTTGAAATTACCTGAGAGGAAAGAGAATGCGAGAAGGCTGAGAATAATGAGAAAGAGAAGAAGGCGACCCATGTGGAAGACGAAGGAAGAATAACGAAAGAACAAAGATTGTTTCAGTTCAGAAAACACCAAATACGTTCACTTTCTTGCGAAGCTGAATGCGGGGGTGGTGCCTGGTTCTTCTTTTTTGCTTTGCTTTGCTTTGCTTTTTCTTCCCCTTCTTTTCGTTTGCTTGCTTCTTAGTTTCTGTTTTCGCCAGACTCACTTTTTCACTACTTCTTGTTTCAATAATAACCCTTACCTCCAAAATAAAATTTTAAAAAACTTTTTTTTTCTTAATATATATTTCCTTTGTTATGATATATACGTAGTTTTAAAGAATAAAAAAATATTTTAAAAGATAAGTCATTTTATAAAATGAATATTATATTATTTTTTTAAAAAAAAACTATCCTCAAGCAATATTTCATGCATTCATATAATTGTCTTTTTAATTTTTTAATTTTTGTGAACTTCTTTCGTAAATCATTAATATTTACTCATATATTTATATCATCATTTAATTCTAAAAATACTTATTTTTTCACATATAGCACATAATACAATAGAATTAGGTGAAGTGGTGAAAATAAATAAGTAAAAGTACTATTTGATTAGAGATAAAAGTGTATATTAAAAAATCATTAATGTTTTTTTTAAATTTTATTAAATTAATTATTTTTTAAAATATTTATACAACAACTTTAAATAACTTATATTTTAAAATGGTTTAAGTATTTTCCCTCTTAACTTTGGCATATAGACCATACAGTAGTGTGAAACATGATTCGACTATACATGCTACTATAGCTTTATATTGCTAACCTAAAATCTTTTTCTTTGTAGGCTGATCCTACAATTCTTACCTGAATTATCATTAGCATTTAGCAGCTACCCTACCACCTTACCTAAACATAATCAGATTAATCATAATTCAATTTCTGTACAAAATTGCTTTTGATAAATAATTTAGGGATTTGCTAGGAAACATTTGTTGTTTATACTTGTAGCCAATATTATATGCATTAATTTGTAGTGAGATGAATCTCATTAACAATATATTTAATTAAATAAAAAAGTAACTAATGTGAAAAATTATGAGAACTACGTGGCATTTCATTAACCACATCACCCCTTAATAGAATCATGCTAACAGCATGTACCAAAGTTTAAAAAGCTAAAAACATCAAATAATAAAATAAAATCAAATTTAATACCTAATAATCTAAAAAAAAGAGTATATCCTAAATAAGAAAAACATATTTAAGTCTTTTTAATAAATAAACAAGACAACAAATGGGCGGAGACATGATAATTGCCCTAAGGAAATATTTTTTGAGACAATTATTTATGCAATTATCTTAATATTTCAACACTTTTAAACTTTAATTAGTCTTTTTGTTAACAAGTTCATAATAAATTTAAAAAACTTGTAATTAGTTAGTTGAATAGAAGTTCTCTAAATTTTAGTTGATTTTGTAACATTTATAAAAAAACGAAAAAAAAGAAAATATATATATATATATTTGATTAAATTAAATCAATAAAAAAATAATAATAATAAGGCTTTAAAAAGAATAAGGAAAATTTTTTAAAACTGGAATAACATGCATGAATATTTTAGTAGCGTAAAAAAAAAAATTCTAGGATAAGTCCCAATCTTAGAAATATCTTCCAGAATGTTCAGGTGGCATAAGGAGAAGAAAAAAAAAATAATAATAATAGTCTTCAGCAGCATTACACATAATGACTTGCATTTATAATTGCAATGATTAACTTATATAAAAATCTCCAAAACTTAATTACATAATAACTAAACTACATCTTAACAGTTATAATCCAACCAAATCAACTAGTATATATACCCTGCACATAAGAAAACTTAACTATCATTTCCATTTCCTCTCACGTAAAACTTTCTTTCCTGAAACCAGTTTCGATAAGTCCCTACTCAACTCACCATAACTCTCAAAGTAGGCTAGACTTCAATCTTAATATTAGAAGTTTATTAAGTTTAAATTTATATAATTACTAGATTATATTTTACCTTAGTTCCAGAATTTGAAAAAAAAAATAATAGAATTCTGTGATGTACCAGGATCTATGATATATATCTATATATAAAAAAACATGGAATATATGATAATTCTAAGTTAAAAACGTGTTATGAATAATGGTGGAACTGAAAGATAAATTTCACCTTACGAACATATTCAAAATAATAATTAATGGTGTACCACCGGGGTGATACTGTTGCATGTTCCTTTATTATACAACTTCCTTGGTACATGCACTTATGAATTCCTGCACAGTCCGAGTTCCTTTCTTTCATACCCCTACTTCTACCTTCTTTTACCCCTCTGCATCTTCAACTATCTCGGCCTCTCCATTGCCGGCTTAAGTTCTTTTATCATATAAGTATCTTTTAGCCTACCTCGTATCAACATCCATGCCAGGAAATCCGGCCACCCCTGCTCCATGCACACCAACTCGGCTGTCCTTACACCACGAACCCGGACGTCCAACACCATAGGACTCGGCCACACCATCTCGGTTGCCCATGGCAACTCGGCTCCAAGTCCGGCCATGCCTCCAACTCGGTTACCCATGGCAACTCGACACCACACAAGCAAGCTCGGCCTGCAACCATGAGCCCGGCAACCTTGAGCTCGACTTGCACCAGCCCGGACACATTGAACTCGGCATGCACTCCTGAACTCGGACACCATGAGCTCGGCCACCTATGCACAAGGAAAACCAGCCATAAAACATATACATCCCAGTCTAGTTTCTGCCGGCTTCTTGGTGATACCACTATAATCAACCCGGCAAATATATATATATATATATATATATATATATATATATATATATCATGCAGACACGAGTAGTACATATATTTAGGCATAAGTCAGGCAGGTTTCCACGTGAAAATTTCATGCATGCGGACCCATTGAGTTATATATATACTTATAATATTTCCTATGGGTACTGTTACGAATAAAGATATTTATCCTTTATCTTGTTAACCCAAATTTTCAAAATATCTTAACCAACCAAGAACAGAAGATATATTGTTATCTTCTAATTATTCATATCTTCGGATATCCCGGTAAAAGATAACAGGCTTCAACCGTCTACCATCAAGGTTCAGATTAGAATTCTATAAATAAAGCCTACTCCATGGTGAAAGGTATACACATTCAATTCTGACTCTCTCTTTCCATTCATACGGCACACACTGCACCCCAACTGCTTCGTGTGTACTGCTGCTGTGATCTTCTTCTTCCTTAAGTTGCTTCAGTTTATAAGCTTCTTAAGTGAGAGAGAGCCTGATCATATAGAAAACCATCCAACACCACTTGTTGGACATTCTGTTCTCTCCGAGCAGAACAGTGGCACCGTCTGTGGGAACATTAAATTTCAAATCCCACGTTCCTGATGGTAAACACAAGAAGTAACAGTTAGACCGCACACCCACACTCTGATACGGGTACAAGAGAGAGAAAAAGGAGAGGAGAAAGAAAACATTAAAATTCGCATGTTGAGAAGACAGAAACTGTCATCCTTCAATCTTCTTGATCTCATTGTTTAACCGTTAGATCTTGTTGAAAATTTTATGGCAAGTTCGTGATTCACCAATATTCACATCTAACGGTTGGTTTCTTGAATAGAGGCTTGTAGAATCACCAGAAATTCCAAAATCGATCTGGTTCAAAATCCATTTTCTGAAGCAGATAGCAGTATTACGAGGGACATTTCTCTCATACTATCCGTTGGATCGCGTTCAAACTTGGAGAAAAGATTAATCAAATCTGTTTCTGCATTCTGATCATTTGGATCATTCATTAAACCGTTTTCAAGATGGAATATTTCAACTGCAAACAAGAGTTATCAGAATTTCTGCTTTGTTTTATCTTTTTTCGGAAAGAGATATTGAGAAAAGGTTATCTTTTTAATCAACCGTTGGATTATCCTCAAATTTGGTCAGTATGTTCCTATCTTGCAATAAATCAATTTGACCGTTGGGATTTGTTAATTATTATTTTTGGTGGTAGGAATTAATTTCGTACATAATCCTATTTTGTATGCCTACCTCTTGTGATGTTTTGATAGAATTTTTGTTGAAATTGTTTGTCGATTGTAATGATTGTCGGAACCCTTGCGTAATCTCATTTTATTGATAGTGAAGAATTTGGGTGGATTCCGAGATAGGTCCCATAATTTATACTTATCACATTGAGAAGATTTTTCCAACTTATAGAGCAGCGCTTCAAATGGAGGAACATGGAGAATCCGGCTCATAATGAAAATCGAGAAATGTTGCACACATAGAAGCCAATCCGGACATATAGTTGCGAGGCAATGAGTCCAGTTGAGACTTCATCCACGCCGCTAAATCAGATGATGGGCCTATGGGAAGCGATAAAATCCGATTCCCACCCAATAATGGTGAAAGCATAACAACTGCAAATCAAAATCCTAATATGATGGGTGCAGAGCATAAGAAGGTAACCTCATCAATATAGAATGCAGCTCGTCAGTATAGAATGTGAGATTCACCAACAGGGAAGCCAGGTTGGCATATGCACAATATCACTTTATGAGGGTAGATCTTGTCTCACGAGCGGCAACAGATTAGATTAAGTAAAAGCTAAGTCTTCTCCCCCTTTTCTAATATGAAGCTCATAAATCATTCTTTATAGTATTTTTATAATGATATGTGTAAAATATTATTATTTTTGCATCTCAAATATAATTACCATAAGAAATTAATTAATCAATTAATGTTGGTAATAAATTTATTATTATTATTATTATTATTATTATTATTTTTGCATCATCAATATAATTACAAGTAAGAAATTGATTAATCAATTAATGTTGGTAATACATTTATGGAAAATATGCTTTTGATCATCTACAGTATTGTGATCAATCACCGGATATTCTTCACAGGGACAGTGATACCCGTGGAAATCGGTCAACAATCATGGAGAAGACAAATGTCTCATGCAGACAATAATGCAGCATTGGCTGCCGAGCTGGATCTGATAGAAGAAGTCCGCACTGTGGCGCATCGTCGAGATTTTTATGAAGCGGATAACGACCCGAAAATTCAACAAAAAGGTTAAGCCGAGGTCCTTTGAAAAAGGCGACCTCGTATTACGCCGAGCAGACATCGGGAATAAGAATGTCCGAGATGGAAAATTACCAGCAAATTGGGAAGGACCATACCGGGTTGTCCAAAATCTTGGACAAGAAGCATATCTGCTGGAAATGCTAGAAGGCAAGCAACTCAAACGACATCGGGAATAAAAATGCCCGAGAAGGGAAACTAGCAGCAAATTGCGAAGAACCATACCGGGTTGTGCAAAATCTTGGGCAAGGAGCATATTTATTGGAGACATTAAACGACAAGCAAGTCAAACGGACTTGGAACGCCGACAAGTTGAAGAAGTATTATAGCTGACAATGTGCAGCTGAGAAAGTCCATGTGTTTTCCTTTAGTTGGCTTCCAGTCGGTCATTGGGATCATGGAACTCCACCATGTGTTTCCCTTTAGTCGGCTT
>PYAF01004757.1:354661-370695 GCA_007407185.1 Glycine tomentella | reverse complement strand
CCTCAACTCATGCATGCTTTCCTTTTTATTTTAATTTCTCCCCTTAGTATGATCAGCCGCACCACTAGGTAAATGATGTTCTTATCTTAATTCATAAAAAAGACAAACTCATCATGGTTTATCATCATGTGCGGAAGAAGAATAATCAGTGAGCTCTATAGCCAACTCATTTCAAATTTTTAAAAAAAGACAAATATGTTGGCTGGTAACTTTTTCCTGCACTATTTGGACCACTGTCAGAAAATTTCATGACAATGAAAATGAGGGGTGAAGGAAATGAACCATTTTACCTACCAATGAAATATAATGTATTTCTATCTTGTTCTTAAAGGTTCAAAACTGTTGAATAAATATATGACAGAACTGAAGAAAGGGTTGGCTTTATTTATTTGTTTTACTTGAAGGTAAAATGTGATGCTGTACTAAAAAAGAATAAGAAAATCTTAATGATAGCAGTTAGAATAAGAAATTCCATCTTTTGGAGGAGGGTAAAAAACAGAGAGAATCTATAGGATTAAGATAAAATACACAGAATATATATATATATATATATATATATATATATATATGTATATATATATATTTATTTATTTATTTATTTCAAGGAGACACTAGAGAATATTAGAGTACCAAAGAAAATCAAAATAAATATTAACAATTTAGAGGTGCAGCTTGGCAAGGGCACATGATCTAACAATTCTATCAATGTTTTGTCTATGTATTTATCCCGTATCAATCCCCTATGCCATTATATTATTTATTATACAAATGCAAATGTAAGCAAATAAATTGCATGTGGAATTATATGTTTTAATTGGGGTTTGAGCATGGGATTTGGTGGAAGGGATTCTCGAGTCTACAAAGAGTTGGCCATGTGATAAAAGCAGCTTTCTTCGACTTGCAAAGCGACCACGCCCGTTTGGCTGCAATCATGTGGTCTAGTATGTTATTATTTTCCTACACTTCTTCCCTTGCTTATTTCTTTTTTCATCCTTTTCTCCTCTCCAAAATTGACCTTGTTCTCGAACCAACTCGCTTTTGCTACGGCGTGTTAGCCCATAGTATATTCTAGGATTAACCAAAGGTGTGAACAAGCTAGGTTGCATGGTTGCAATTTCTTTTGCGCCTGCTATAAAACCATTCAAAATAAAGGGTCAAACGTACTTTGATTCATGAATATTGGAGTAAAATTAAAATCAAATGTATAACACTATAACTAATTAGCTATAGTGTTGATTGAGCACTATCTTATATTGAAAAATAATTACAAAATGGCAAATAGAAGTTGGGTAAAGGAATTTTTGCAATTATCATTAGCTCGGGAAGCGAGAGGCCCGCTCGTGCGGACAAGCCATCACGCTTAAGTAGATAGTAAAATATGTCATTTCAGAGCAATTTACTCATATTTAAATGAACTTTGTTCAGGACTCATGGCCCAAACCAAAACAAAGACGTGAGCATTAAGGTAAATAACAAAAGTTGTAATTACAGAAAGGTACTCCAGAACCAACGGATTTTTCGTCAAAGCACCTCCTCGGGAGCTTTTACTTTTAGTTCTTCAAAAAGTGGCTTCACTCGCTTCCCAAAACCGCTCTCTACAATACCTTTCATACACAGTCTCTCTCTTTCTCAACCTTCGAGAACCCTTTTGTGTCCTGTCCTGTATATATACACCACCACTTCAACACTTCTTCTCTCTATCCATTTTCCAACCTCCACCACCCCACACCTAGTATTATACTTCAATGCCTGAAACCCTCCCATCACTAGAAAGAAAAACATAACTAGTCACCACATAAAGGAGTTAAGAGTCATTAATAGGAGTTAGTTTGAGACTTGAAATAGTGAAAAGAAAGTGAAAGCGGTCCAAGCTAGTTAGACAACAAAAAATGGCATCTGATAAGGTGGTGGAAACGGTCATAGCAGGGAACTACGTGGAAATGGAAACTGAAGGGAATCCCAAGGACGTAAAAACCAAGCTATCAAGCTTGTTGTGGCATGGTGGTTCTGTTTATGATGCTTGGTTTAGCTGTGCTTCCAACCAGGTTGGTTTTAAGAACATATATAGCTGAATATCTTTTGTTCAATTTCATAGATCGAGTATCCAACATTATAAGCTTCTTTAATTTGTTTATATGTTGCTAATGTTATTATATATGGTTTTGTTGGAATAATGTTTATGTTATGTCCTTAACATGTCAGGTGGCCCAAGTGCTGCTTACGTTGCCATACTCATTCTCCCAACTGGGAATGCTTTCTGGCATACTTTTCCAACTCTTCTATGGTTTACTCGGAAGTTGGACAGCTTACCTCATTAGCATTCTCTACGTTGAATACAGAACAAGAAAAGAGAGAGAAAAAGTTAACTTCAGAAACCATGTCATCCAGGTTCAACTCACCAACATTAACATAATTTAATTAGCTAACATACGTTCAAAGTAATTAAATTTTAACTTTGGTTGTCGTTTTATTCAAATAAATAAATAAATAATCCAGTGGTTTGAGGTTCTTGATGGACTCCTCGGGAAGCACTGGAGAAACGTGGGTTTGGCCTTTAACTGCACATTTCTTCTGTTTGGATCTGTTATACAATTGATAGCTTGTGCAAGGTACCTACTCCAACTTAATCTGGGTCCTCTGACCTTTCCTTTAACTCTTTCTGCTTTGTTTATTTATTAGTTATAATTATAACTTATAGCTAAATAGGTGAATTCTTTATTAAAGTAATATAGTAGTAGTATATTTTATCTAAATTAAGACAAGGAACCAACATCACATGCATGTCCCATAATAATCTTACCTGCTGCAACAATTCATTGGGGGTATTGAGTGTGAATATTGTTTTAATGTTGTTCAGCAACATATATTACATAAATGACAACCTGGACAAGAGGACTTGGACTTACATCTTCGGAGCTTGCTGTGCCACCACTGTCTTTATTCCTTCCTTTCACAACTACAGAATCTGGTCCTTTTTGGGCCTCCTTATGACCACTTACACTGCTTGGTATCTCACAGTTGCCTCTCTTCTTCACGGTCAGGTAACAATAATAAATTTACCAACAAATACGTATTACTATACTATTACTATTATTATTACTGGTATTCAATTATTAATTATATGCAATTGTAATTAATTTAGTAGTAATGCTATGCTTTTCCAATTGTTATTATGCTTAGATGGAAGGAGTTAAGCATTCGGGTCCGACCAAATTGGTTCTATATTTTACGGGGGCCACAAACATTCTCTACACATTCGGGGGACATGCTGTTACTGTGTAAGACAATCTCATATATATTCGTGTCTTTTACGTTTTCGCAAATTTTCCCATGTTTATTTCTCTCCACTTGGCCTTTGCCTTCGAACGAATAACTAGTTGCTAGTATCTAATTAGCATAATGCCAAAAGGGAAAGCGAAATAACAATGCAACAATTGGGCTTAACGTCATTTTGATAGTTACTCAACCTTTACTTATAAGGACATAATCTTAAAATAGATCTAATTAATGACTTGTTATAAAAAAATATATATTATTTTTATCAACTTTTTTTCTATTATTATTTGGGAAGAATGTAAAAAAATAAAAACATTTTTGTTAGGTTTGAATATCTATATGTTGGGACCAGGATAATTTTGGACCAAATTCAAACTTTACACAAATGTTTTTTGATATTCTCAAATAATAATAGAGAAAGAACTCATAAAAATAATAGAGAAAAGAAGAATTTAAGATGGGTTATTAATTAGATTTATATTCAGATTATGTCTACAGAAGTTAAGTCCTATTGTAGTGATATATGCTGGGACTAGGATAATTATTAAGTGTAAATAACTTAAAAGTTATTTTGATCTCAACATATATATTTACGTTTGGTGATTAAATTATTGTTTTCTATAATAAAATAACAAAAGTATACATTGAAATACAAATTAAAAATTATTTTCATTTTGTACACAAGTTTGCTGTTAAGAAAAGTGTGGGAAAAAAAATAGTGTGCGTTGCATTGTTTTCTTTCTGAAAAAAACAGAACAGAAAATATCTTGCATTGCTAATTGGTAATGGTAGTACTTGCCCCCCCAAAAATACCCTTGATAGGCGTGGGAGGCAAAAAAAAAGTGCCCCGTTTCTTTGTTATCTTAGAGTTTCTTTTTAGGTTGGAGAAAGCCAAGACTCTTTCTCTAAAATGTTTCTATGCTTTATTGCTTTTTATCATGAGAAGGACCCTCCCTAATAGATCCAGCTTTCCTCAGTGAGTGCTACTTCTTAGCTTTCAGGTCTCTTCTCACAACTCAGCAAAATCAAACCTTGCTCCAACAAAATATTCCCCTCTCTTATTCTCTCTTTTTCACCTAAGGAAAAATGGTATCTTTATCAGCGCCCTTATTCGTTATATGAAGAATTCTTCCTTCGTATTTCTGTGATTGACATTTTAGTAAATTCTTTTCATTTCAATTTAATTGTAACAAAGCATATAGTATTTTTCAACCGTTAGAAGGAATGAAGTAATATAAGATATAAGGGGTATAATAGGAACTTAGTTAACAAATATCACAAAAATTAAAACATTCATATATATATATATATATATATATATATATATATATCTTAATTTTTGTCTCACACAAAAATGAATGAAGAGAATAAATATGATTTAGTTAAAGATAAAGTCAAGAAGACCATAATTTATGAAGCCATGAAAATAAGAACTAAATTTATAATTTAAACCTTTTGTGGTGATATTCTGCTAATTAGTTAGTTTGATAGAAATGAAGTTAGCTAGCTAATAATGAGACAAATATATTAATGAGAATTGCGCTGGTAACACCAGGGAGATAATGCACGCGATGTGGAAGCCTCAGAAGTTCAAGGCCTTATACTTACTGGCAACCCTGTATGTGCTGACACTGACGCTTCCATCGGCAGCAGCAGTGTATTGGGCATTTGGAGACATGCTTCTAAATCACTCCAATGCTTTTGCTCTCCTTCCAAAATCACCCTTCCGTGACATGGCTGTCATTTTAATGCTCATCCACCAGGTAAGCAAGCATATACATCCATTCATTCTTCATCTATACTACTATTACATTACGATTAATGCATGCATGCATGCAGTTAATATTTACTCCATTGAATGATGAAATTAATTAATATTGGGAGGGAATTGCAGTTTATAACATTCGGGTTTGCATGCACCCCATTATACTTCGTGTGGGAAAAAGCAATAGGGATGCACGAGTGCAAGAGCCTATGCAAGCGTGCATTGGTGAGATTACCAGTGGTGATCCCCATATGGTTCTTGGCCATCATATTCCCCTTCTTTGGTCCCATCAACTCCGCTGTTGGCTCTCTCCTTGTCAGCTTCACCGTTTACATAATCCCCGCCCTCGCCCACATCTTCACCTTCAGATCACCCTCTGCCAGACAGGTATTATATAATATTGCATTTTCATATATACCACATCATTCATTTCTTCCTTCATGATATATATTACACTCTCTAATTTATTCCTTCAATATACTTAGTAAACATGAATGCTTATTTTGTATAAATATTGTCCTATGTACCTGACGGACTACTTTATTAACATCCCTCCTAGCCACTAGGCTACAATATTGTACCACTATACTAAAACTCGTTCATTCGTACGCTTCATTTATTACTTGTTGAGCAGCAAAAGTGAAAGTTAAACCAAGCAAGAAAACAAAATTTATTTTGAGTAAACTTAAGGACAAATAAAAAAAGGTAGCTATTGTGGGTCATCCAATCTATGAAACATCACTGTCGGAACCAAATAGTTTGACTTACTGCACAGCTAGCAGTATTGGAATTTATTCCATTCATTGTTTGTCCTAAGTAATTTGCTCCCATAAATATTATTGCTTACTGTTTGCTTTTACTGTGTCTAAAACCAACCACAAAGAAGAATAGGGATATGAGGAGAGGAAAACTATGATTGTGAAGAGTTAGCGTATGGTCACCGTCTAGCGGACCAAACCCGGGATTTTCTCCATAACCAATCACTTTCTTATATTCTAGCTTTATCGATCTACATTGGTTAATTAACCAAAATTCACATCACGTAATGACAAATGCATAAATATTGGAGTACACAGAATATTAATGTATTTGTATAGTAGTATTGATGGATTAATTTTTGAACGTGGTGTGATGCAGAATGCAGTGGAACAACCTCCCAAGTTTGTTGGAAGATGGGTGGGAACCTTTATTATCAACACATTTGTGGTGGTGTGGGTCCTAGTCGTGGGATTTGGATTTGGAGGGTGGGCCAGCATGGTGAACTTCATACGCCAGATTGACACATTTGGACTCTTCACAAAGTGTTACCAATGCCCTCCACCGCTTCTACCACCTATGCCACCACATCAGCTCAACGCCACCGCGCCTTCGCCACTTCACCACCCTCATCATGCCCACTAAGGATTGCACTCTTCAAAGTTCAATTTGAGACTAGGCTCTTTGGTGAAATGATTAACGGTGCAATACATGTCATTGTTACGTTGAGAATGATAAATTTGTAATGTATTGGCCGTGTCATTATTAAACATATAATGTATTCTTCAGTTATCCTTCTCTTTATAGCCTTAATTAAGGTAGTTTTGAGCTAGCACTTTGTCATGGTCAGTTATCATAAGAAGAAAAAAGAAGATAAAAAACGAAAAGATTTATGATGAATTTGCACAAAGTTTGTTTGGTTTTAGACCAATTAATTGAACATATTTATTTTTCGGTCATCTTTACATACTTATAGCACTAAGTTTATGATAAAAGGAATATACATTTCTCAAAAACAAAGTAATTATACAAATTATTTACAATGACAAAATAATTGTTTTTTTATAATAAAAAAATTCTTATTAAAAGAACTAGAATATAGTTGGAAATTAATTTAAATAATTATACGATACTACTACAATAATATAATAAGTTTAATATACATGCATGTCATAGGAAACTCTTTGATTGGTTGAATTTTGTAAGCGAAACTCCAAGACATATATGTCACTAGTACGGATAATCCACATATCATGCTAAGGAAGGTAAGCCTTGCAAATGCCAACATAAGTCAGACGCGAGAAAACCAAGTTACAAGAGAGAATATCTAAAAAAGCCTGTTCATCTAGAATGAAAACAAGAAATTCTACCCATCTAAAGAAACAGATGCAGATGCAGATTCTATCAACCAAAATGTGAAATTAAAGTCATTTTAGGAAAATCATAATTTCGCTAGGATAAAATGTTTACAAAATTAACTGACAAACTGACAGTTAAAGCCAATGCTCCGTGTCCTCGAAAATGCAAAACAAAAAGTAAAACTCACTACTTTTTTCCTATACACCCAGGCCTGGAAAAGTAAATTAAGGTGCATGGACACAGCTCTTGAAAATGATTAGAGATAAATAAAAGGTGTGAATAACGTCCACAGATGAAATAAAAAAAGTTTCAATACCCAGCTCAAGCATTTTGCAAATTAAACAGCTTTTCTTTAGTCTACTTGTTCAACTTGTACCCATATATAGTGTGCTAACTAAAGCATTTTCACAAACAGAGACGATGATAGTAGATTACACTCATTAAGATAAAACTAAGATTTAGTAATTATAAATGTTGTTAATATTATTCTTATAATAAAATTGATAATTTATCTCTATAACCATTACTTTCATTTCGATAACATTAATGATTAACAAAAAGGAAGTCCAGTTTTGATTAGCAGAATGAAATATAGTAATATATAAAAAAAATTAAATAAATGTTTGTCATTATTTAAATATTTTATGATAAAATAAATGATAAAATATTTAGTTCGTTATTTGAGAAATTATTTGAATGACAAGTAGTTTATTGAACAATAAATGAGTCCGTTCAATCTAATATTTCAAATCGGAAGGAAAGAGAAATGGTATTCATTGGAATAGAATATATTTAATCCAACTTTATTCCATATACATTTTATATTAAAACATTTACATCACGAGATAACTAATAATACTTCATTTTATTTCCATCAACTTAATCATAAATTTTGCCAACTGCTGACAATTTGTCTGGAACAGATTCATAGTATGAAAAATTCAATTTTATTTTTTTATAATAAGATGATAATTACTTCTATGTCTTTATCATGAGTTGTATAGGGTAGAATCAACTATGTGTTATCCAATATATCACTCTAACATTAATTTTTTTAGCATAATTATTTACGAGTAGAATATTGGAAGAATAACAAAACAGAGACAAGAAATTTATGTACCAACAAAGAAGATTTAGTATGCGTTTAGTTTGCGTCAAGTGAAATGATTTTTAGTCAAAATCAATTTTTGTATGTTTAATTTCATGTGATAAAAGATTTAAAATTGATTTTGAGTCTTGATTTTGAATTTAAACAACTTTAAATAATTTTTCTGTACTCTTAAATTGATTGTATAATAAAAATATTTAAATGTAAATTACATCATTTCAAAATCAATTTTAAGCAAAATCAATTTCATATAATCAATTTATTCAAAACCATTTTACCAAATTTCATCCAAAATTACATCACGTAATAAAGTTCAAGCACAATACTTTTGTGATTGTTAAAATCTGAATTTTGCTAGACTGAAAAATATCCAAAATTGAAGTGACAAAAGCAAAAGGAAGCCCTCATGTTCCATGTCCTCGGAAATGAACCAGCTCCCTTTTTTCTTGTACAAGAATGAGTGAGCAGGCTTGAAAATGATTAGAGATGAAATAAAAATATAAAGTTGAGCTTAGACAGGAGAATTATATATAGTTCCAGAATCCAGAGCATCTTTTCCTTTCCACCTTGTTTCCCAGACTCTTTTTCAATGAGCAGCAGAGAGCTGAGTTGATGAAAGAAAAGGAGAACCCCAAATCAAACAAAACCAACACAAGCAAAGAACAAAAGCAAGCAATAGCATATATATCTGCTGTTAAACGTACATATTGAGCAACTTTGCCAAAAAAATAAAGCTGCTTCAGACTGTTGTAATTGACACAACACATTACATGATACATGTATTCATGTAATATTGTAACATATATATGCAGAGATCGAGTTGGTTTGGGAATCTAATTATTATCTTTATCTATCTCCTTCCCTCGAAAGGCTAGTGGAATAAATTAAACAGTGACAATGCGATCTATTAATCTATCTAAAGTAAACAGACCTTTCATTCGAGTTCTGATATCACATGCAGCTTTTTTATTTATACTAATAATATTACAGGCATGCAAAACCCGGCAAAGAACGAAAAGAGAAGAACAATAAGTTAGAACCATAATAACAAAGTTCATCAACTTTTCAGTTAAAGGTCATCTTCTCTAATTGGTTTAACTGGCTCTCCTTTTCTCTCCCAAACAAAAGAAGATCAATGATGCGTGCTATCAAATTTGGAGACATGCTCGTTTATTCGTTTTAGCACATTTTCTCTCTTTTCATTGATCATTGTGAATGTGAATGTTACCTTTCCTCTTAAAGGAAAAGTTATCCACTTTATCTACTTTTCATTGAGTGAAATAAGACAAGAGTAACGCGAGCGAGCCATTCATTCTTCTTGGAACTCGAAACCTTTTGCATAGATTGAACGCCAACGTTGCAAGCTTGCAAATTTCACACAGACAATCTCTTCCTCTCTACTACCCAGGCAGGCTTCAATGATTTGTGAATATGCCAATAAATATGAGAAGCGTAAAGTGAAAAAAGAGAATTGAATCAGCACATTATATACTATCAGTGATGGGAAGTCGAAAAATTATTCAAAGCAAGAGTAGACAGAAATAAAAACTTCCTAAAACTTATTAAAAATCGAAATCATGAACAACATCTAATAACAGAAATCTCACCTTGTTCAATTTTACGTTTTCCTTATTTTTTTTAACATTTATAGAGAAGTATTGTGAATATATTATTATGGCTTTTATTATTTTTATAAAAATATTTAATAATCACAAAAAAAATGAAAACAAGATTAAAATTTGGTAACTATTTATAAAAACGAAAAACAAAAGTAAACAAATCCTGTATAGCTTATACTTTTCAGATATGAAAATGAATGTTTTAATAATTAGGATAATAAGAAAGATAAATAAAATACTTTCTAATATATATTTTTTTCCTGTTTTTAATATACTTTTTACTATTAAATGGAATATAAAAAATTATAAAACTTTGTGAATCTTGTTTCTTATTTAATGAGTTGTACACATAGTTTTGTATTTTTAATATAAAAAAAAACTAGTTTTAATAATTTTGCAAGTCTTGTTTTTCTGATTTAAATAATTTTTTTGAGGGGATGATTTAAATTAAATTAATAATACACCTTTAGAGCTGACTCAAACTTTGAATTTTATAAATGAGTTCACCTGGAAAAAAAAAACTTAATAGATAATTTCAGAATCAATCTACGATATATTTTTCCTATGTAGTGTGATAATTCGCACTTTTTAAAGTGTTTTTCCCATTATCAATTGCATTGTTTTGGGGTATGTTATCAACTCCAATTAGACAATGTAACATAGAAGAAAAAAATTAAAGAGATTAAGAATTTTGCTATTTGGTAGGAAACGGAATTATACTAATTCATGTGGCATGCATAAAGAAAGAAGAGTGCAAATTATTATCATCTATATTTTTTTAAGTTTAAGTCTTGAATACATGTGTTAAATATTTGAAGATAAAATTTTTTCACCCTAATAGTTCTATCCAATTTGAAAATGTTTATGATAGAAAATTAGTCTATACCTAAAATAAAGCTTTCGGATTAGAAACTAAGAATAAAAGGAGAGGAAAATTTGTCATCAATTCAACCCACTCCCTTTAATGTTTTAGAGAGCGTTTGTTTTGCTTTAAGGTATAATACTGCGTTAAATCATGTTGTAACCACTTTTTTGAGAATGATCGATAACCAGTAGTACCTTAGTTAAAATGAAAATATTACATTCTCGTATTCATATTCTTGAAAATAAAAAATTTAATATGTAAAACAAACATTCTTTTAAAGATTAGAGTAAGGTGGACAGAGAACGGAAAGAATGGTGGCCAGGTTTAGAAAAGAAAAAAGCCCAAATTTAGAACACTTTTAAAGATGAACTGGGCTCAACACGCCCGCATACAATAAGATTCATAGCCTATGTGAATTGACAACTTTGGGTGTGTTCAAGGCTTCAAGCTAAGATTTCATGAACCTAATCCACGATGCAGGCTAGTTTGCTAAATGGGACCTGGTTAATAATTTTGTTTATTTATCTACTGTAAAACACAATAATTCTTATTTTTGAATAAAATTATTGTTTCAAAAGTATGCTTGAATCAATATATAGAGAGTTACTATGGTAGCCTGATTTAAAAGGGATATTCTATTTCTTGTTCTTGAGCCAAAATTTGGGTCTTGCCGTCAACGTGTTTTGAATTTTTTGACAGGATGACCTAACAAATTCATGATTTGTTGATCTAATATATAGGTAAAATATATAAATTTAAGTATTAATTATAATTATCTAAAATTTAAAAAAAAATGAAACCAAAATTAAAAAATATAATATATATATATATATATATAAATTAAAAATGATAGCAAAATATAACTGTATTATACAAAAATAATAAAATGAACAAGAAGAATATATTACAATTCAACACCAATCATTGATTACAATACACTAATAATATAGAGCTTTATTTCAAAGTTATTTAATTATGAAATGTCATTTATAATAAAATTATTTAATTTTATAATAACTAATATTTTACATGTTTATTACAGACAAAAATGTTTTTTTTTCTTTTCAATCAAAATTCACAATAAAAAAAATTGAGGATAGAGAATATATTTTAGTTATAATAAAAGAAATTAAATTGCAATATATTGTTATTTTTATATGTTGATAATTTCACAAAAATATTAAAATTTAATTTAGAGATAGAGAAAAATAAGATAAAAAAGGAATAATGTGTGAAATGCATCCCCAAGTAGGAAAAAGAGAAAGAATATTGAGAATATATAGATGAGAGAATGAGAAAAGTGAGAGTCTCACTCCCTAAATCTTCATTGGGGTATCCTAAATAGAATGATCTAAATGTTAGGCAAAAGATAAGGAAAATCTCCCATTTGGAGGGATAGTTGCCATGATCCTGCCAAAAGATATGAGAAGCCAGGGAGTTAGAGATGTACTGGACGTCCTGATCTTCCACAACGACTCCTCTTTAGAAATAAATCTAATAGCGTGATTCAACAAAACAACTTGATTTAAGAGCCATTCATCAATCCAATACTCCACGTGATGAAGGCTTCAAATTTGCTCCACACTGCAGAGATGCCTCTCCATCAAGTAGAGGCATTTGTCACACCGTTCATTGGAGGAATAATGTGTTTACCATAGTCAGACTTGTGTAAGACCCCTTAACCCACAGTTTATCCTTGGAGGAATAATGAGCTTGCTCCACCTTAGGTGCATTGTGGAAGACTAATAAGAGTACCATTCAGATTCTCCACATCCGGTGGTGGATGGTGGAACAAATTCAGATTCTCCACACATCCGGTGCATTGTGGAACGAATATCCAATAAGGTTACAACTTGCAATGGCCCTTCAATATGCCAATAGTTTCTTACAGAATTCCCGAACACATTTCTGTTTCAAATTTTCAGCTCTACCGTGAGGTCAACAAGAAAGTAAGTCTGTCAATATTGCTAGGAGTACCAATGATCCATATTGGAAGCTTTTAGTCTTTAGTAATAACATTTTTAATCCCATACCATTTCAAATCATTCTACTTTTCTATATTTCGATCCACTGTTTTATTCTTTAACATCCATCCAAATATATGCTAAACTATTTTTAAATATAAAAATATATTGAAAATATCATACAACTAATGAACACACTCTGATTGAGAGTGTCTAATAAGCCATTAAAATTCGAAGGACCAACAAAAACGTAATGCCCCCAAGAACCAACCGTAATTTTGGGCAAATCAGCAATACAAAAATCCATTCAAATATTTTATATATTTACACGCTTGGAAAATGCTGTAAAAAAATTGATTAGATTTGATGAGTGCTGTTGCTGCAGCCCCTGCACGCAGAAAAATCAGTCATAATTTACTTAGGGGTTTGTGCATTTCTTGTAAACGGAGACGTATAATGAATCGATGCGCTTTCCAAGAGACCCTAGACAGTGATATCCTACATTCACAACTCACAAGGATGGACGGTTCTAACCAATTAATAAATTCGAAGATAAAAAAACTAAAAACACCACAACTCCAAAAGAGCAAGACATACCGCATCAACAGTCACACTCGAACCCTAATTATACCATTCAATATTTAAAACAAATCACCACAGAAATTGATAATAATCATCTGATTCATTATAGCAAAATGTAGGTCCAAACAGATTTTGTTTGCAGATTGTAACGATAACACAGAAACCTTCATTTAAATAACCAAAGAAGAAAAATCCCACACATCTACTTATAAGAAGCCATAGTTTTGACAGAAACCATTGAAATCCCTAAAACATATTAAAGTAAAAACTTAAAACAACCCGCAAAACACAAATCATCCTAACAGTAAATTCAACGAGCACTTGATGGGCAATCTCTGGCGAAATGCCCAGACTCTCCACAGCTGTAGCAACTTCCTCCGCCGCCACCGCCTCCTCCACCACCACCGTACCTCCCACCACCGCCGCCTCCGTACCTGCCACCACCACCACCGCCTCCGCCGTACCTGTCTCCACCTCCCCCTTGGCTGCAGTCCCTAGCCAGATGTCCCGATTCACCGCAGTTGTAGCAAGCCCCGCCACCACCGCCTCGTCCACCCCCACCGTAACCACCGCCTCCACCGTAGCCACCGCCACCACCGTAGCCGCCGCCATATCCGCCGCCACCACCTCCTCGTCCCCCGCCGTAGCTTCGGCCGCCATCACCGCTGCGTCTGGTGCCCTGGACGCTGGCACCGTCGGGGCCAGTGACATCCACAGCCTTGGCGCGTCCGTCAGAGTCAGATTCAATGGCGAACTCAACGGACTCGCCTTCGGCGAGGCTTCGGAAACCGTCAGATTTGATCTGAGATTGGTGAACGAAGAGATCCTCGCTGCCATCGTCAGGGGTTATGAATCCAAACCCCTTCTGGTCATTGAACCACTTCACCTTCCCAGAAACCCTACCACTCATCTTGCGCCTCTCTTTTTTCCTCTCGCAAACCCTTCTTTTCACTCTGTTCAGGGTTATGGCGTAGGGGAAGGGTTCTTTATATAACTATTTTTTTTATTGGGCTTTTTTCGTTGTGGGCCACGGGTTCTCTATTTCTCTTAATCAAATTCAAACTGACTATTAGAATTCTGTTGATCAAAAAACAAAAAACTGACTATAGGAGGAACTGATCACGTGTTTGGGGGATGACACCTTTATCCATAACGCGTATGGGCCGTTCGAATCTCCTTTCACACTGTTTGTGGAGTGGTCAACATCTTTTCTTTCTTTAATTTTTCATTTTGTATAGTAATTTGTAGGTGTATTTTTTTTTATGTCTCCATTTTTTCACTTTTCCCTAAAATATCTCCTACTACTGTATCTCCATTTTTTCACTTTTCCCTAAAATATCTCCTACTTCTATACGGTTACGAGATGCCAGCACAAGATTATTATTGAAAATGAAATAGACACACAATTTTGTTGCTTGACCGGTCAATTGAACTGTCAAATAAAAATCCAATTCTTTTTTTAACAAATAAATACTTTGAATATATTTATATTTGTTGAATAAAAAATAAATAAATATTGTTGAATATTTTGAATAAAAATTCAAATCTTAAGTAATCTATATTTTTTATTTATGGAGTTTCTGACTCTATTTTGAGGATTTTGATTTGATTTGCTAATTACTTTAATAATGAAGGGTAGGGATAGAAATAACTCAAGTCAGGCTTGGTTAGGTCTGATCTTGGTCTTATTTAAAAATATAAAATTTGATCTGGTCTATTTATCTATGATAGACTTTTTTTAGGCTTGATCTGACCTATTTAAAAGCCCATTAGGCTTACGAGCCTATTAAAAAACCTATTTTTAATTAAAAATAATAATTTTATAAAACACTTTAAATCAATTTAGGAAAGTTAAAGAAATAATTTTTAAACAAAAAATGTCTCAACATCTTACTTATATTTCCAAATAAGTAATAATCATTTTATTAGATTTTTAAGGTGATTTTTTGAAGTGATTGATCATCCACCTTCATAATAAGGAAAAATATTTTTAGAAAAATAAATATATTATTTTAAAGTTGTAATATATATATATATATATATGTGTGTGTGTGTGTTAAATAGGTCAACCTGATAAGTCTAACACCTTTTTTTAAAGCTTAAATCTGACCTTTTTATTTAAATAGATTTTTCAAAAAAGCCTTAGTCTGACCTTTATAATAAGTAAGTCAGGTCAGGACAGGTCTTAAATAAGTCAGACCAAAGATCTTTGATAGACGGTCTGACTTATTTCCATACCTAAGGGGGAACACATAACAAATTCAATTTGCATTCTACAACGAAAACGAAAATAAAGTAGTGTAAAAAAAGAACTAATGGAAAATTAATGCATTCTTAAATTATTTGGTATGAGAAATAGAAAATCAAAATTTCAAAAAGTGAAAAAAAAAATGTATGAACCAAGGTAAAAAAATATATATTTATTTGATTGGAAGTTTGGAACATAAGAGAAACAAAAATTTATTGTCCTAAAATAACATAACTTAAATAAGTATACTAGTAATCTTATTTTTGTACTTTATTTTATTATTTTTTATATATTCAATAAAATAACATATGTCATTATAAGTCATTCTATTAAGGCAATTTGGTGACTAAGATATGAGAAGAAAGAATAAGATAATTATTATATTTTTTATGTAATATGTTGTTTGTCTCGTCAATATCATATGATAATATTATTTTGTTTCTTGTTCTATCTTATTAGTCTAATTTTTTTTTTTATCTTGAGAGGAAAGTT
>PYAF01004757.1:336037-354561 GCA_007407185.1 Glycine tomentella | reverse complement strand
GTTTACTCATTGATAAAAAAATCATTTGTCGTTAGTCGAGATTGAACAAAATTTGTTAATTTATCGATGAGCAAAATAAAATTTGTTAATTTATCAACAATTAAAACAAAATCTCAAGAATGAAAAAAATGTTATTTTATTAGAAACTAAATGCAAAACAAAAATTCATAAGGTAACAAACACAAAAATTGAATATTTAATATGGATCAAAAATATATTTAAGTAAAAAAATATACAATAATTTTGATACATAAATTAAATTATATTTATACTAGATGGGTATCCAACCAACCGAAAGATCGAACACTTCACTAAAATATATGAGAACTCAAGATGTCATGATTATTTTAGGGACTCGGCATTCAACCAACCGAATACCCATCTGATAGACTAAAGGCTGAGACACCCTTCTAACTCAATATAGCGAAACTATGAAAACATACTAACAAGGACTTGGGAAATGATTAAGAACATAACCATGATTAAGAATGGATTAACTAAAACGGTAATCATGATGGTTCTCATTTATTACCCGAATTTATGGCTTTATGCTCAAAACTTACTTAAGCGTTGGAGTGTCTTTTGCAGATATTCACCCTAGAGAGAGTAAAAAGTCGAGCACTAAGAAAATAAGTTTTGGAGCCAAGATCATTAAGGGAAAAATGTTACCCTATTGCCCCTGAGCAATAATATTTTGACGCCCACTGTGAGGTCCAGGTAAAATTTATTCTACTACCTCATATATTATGTACTCAGACAAGAATCAACATGAACAACGCAGAAGGCGCCCATTGTGGGACTTAGGTAAAACTTATCCTACAGCCTCATAGATTATGGTTACTACTCGAACAAGAATGAACACAAAGAACGCAAGAGTTTCTACCCAAGCGACACAACAACTTGAAGACCAAACGAACTTGTCTTTGGCTTTGCAGTAGTTGAGTGTAGAGCTTTCAGCAATGCACCGCCAACACATACAAGAGATTTCGACTCTCCATCAGGAGAACGCAAAGTTCAGAAGCATAAACCCCTCAACTCCAGGTCCTCCTGATGGTCAGTTAACCATGTGCACGATGGATGATAACACCATACTAGTTAGGGCTAGCAAAATGGTTGGGCAAAGCTGGCCTGGGCTAACCCATCGGGCGACAAATTAATAATATTTTATGGACACTTATTTTATGTTTAGATAATATGTTTTGCCTTTTAAAAACTATAAATTGTAATTTAAAATTATAAATTATATTAATAAGTTACCCGAGTTCATTTAGCCAGTCGGGCTCAATGGATTGGGCCAAAGAAAGACTCATTTCTATTTGGGTTGGCTTTTGTTGAGCCCAATCTGGCCCTAATTACAAGCTAGATCCATTTTGCGAACCCTAATATTAGTGTCCAACAACAAACAAAAGGATGTTTGCTGCCACCACCAATGCACAACCACCACCCCACCGACACCCTTTTGCTCCCGATATTTTTGTAAGTCATTTTGCCTGCAAACTAGAAAATCCTCACCTTGGACATATGTGATGGCTTTATCATTTTGGACGAGCACATTGATACAATTACGTGTCACGGTTCCACACGTCATTGAAAGGCAAACTCTTCATTGGTTTGCCCGACTCCTTTCAAACTTTAATGAAGTATTTTGAATCCTTAGCATCTTAGTTTGGTATTCAATTTGCAACAAGTGGATCCCATCATCTGACTTCAATATCACTTCTCAACATCAGGCAAAAGAATAAAGGACCATTGGGCGCCTTAGTGGAGATATTTGGGAAAGTAATATTGGATATTTCCAATCTCGACCTTTGTTAACTCCTTAGCAAAAGTATCAATTCGTACAAGTAGTAATAATCGGTAAGACCGGGTGTCGAGTTCACAGGAACTTTGCTTGGACTTAGAGTTTGTATATACCAAATTTTAAGCAATGAAATGAAAAAAATTGATATATTTACAATTAAAGTGCAAAAATGTAAAATTCAATAGTAATAACAGACATGAAAATAGAGAAAGGTTCAAGAGACAAGAAAAACAAACACTTTGGGTGTAAAAATGATAATTTTGTGTAGATTTTGTTGAAGTGTTGGGTGCTTGGCCTACCAAAAGTATTCTTGATGTAGTGTTAAGGATTTTTCACCATTTAAAGCTATTCTAACTATTACCTTCACCAATAAATCTACTCTAATTATGTTCTCTCATGTGAAAGAGCCTAAGTCACTTGATTTTACTCTTAATCCCTTAGAAAGCCAAACCAAGTAACTTGCATTAAGAATAAAGATGCATAAATAAGGCTAACCAACATTTTTTTATCCCTACATATGGGTTACTTAGAAGTTCTTTCAAGTTCTTAGTGTAAAAATATTTCCCAATGATTAAAACACTATAATATACATGTATATAGGTGGTCAAATCATAAACAAAGCAACAAACATAGAAAGAAAACAATAATATTGAAATAACAAAAAATACATAATAGAGATCATTACGTCACAATGTTTTTGGATCCAAGCTCCCAACAATGGGAAAGTTAGCCTGTCATAACCATGAGAAACCCAAAACAAGAAGAGGAAACAAAGAAAATGGAGAACATGGAAGAAGAATAGCTCCAAAAGTGGTTTTTGTCTCCATAAAAATGCCCTAGGCAATCCTCCTTTGTCCAATGGAATAGTGTCCCTTTTAACCCCCTCTAAAATGTTGCACTGTCATATTTTTCAAAAAGACCTCACACGCTAAACTTGCATGTACGTGTTGAGCATCATACACACTACAACTGACTTAATTGATAATGTTCTGAGCCTGCATGTGTGTGCTAAGCACACATGCATGACACAACTAGTTTGAGAAACCACCATATGCGAAACCTGCAAGCTGAGCTTCTCACGGTGAGCGCGCACAGGCACACTGAGCGAGCTGCTTCGATTCTTCAACATCTTCCAGTTTATTGTTGTTGTACCAAAACTCTACAAAACAAAGCTAAAACTATAAAATTCACTAACTTTAACTTTTTAAAGCTAAAAATCCCAAAGAACCTAAATTCCTATATTTTTGGATTAAACGGAGCATTACAAGAGAATAATTGAGAAAATTGTTATGTAATTTAAGTGCAAAAATCAAGTATGTATAACAGTTATCTACCTGACAGTGGTAATGCATCATTTGATTATAGCCGTACGGCTGGCGCTTTTGTTAATAAACATTGTAAAAAGCATGCCACAACACATAGATGACCTTAAACGAAGGGCCTCTAAATATATGCAAATGGAGGAGTTGGCCGATTACCAAAGTCAGGTGAAAACTAAAACATTAGCAGGAAAAAATGACTTTAACAAGAAGGTTTCAAAAAAGGAAGGGATGGACCATCCAAGGAGCAAACACAGTGCGATCTTGATTACACCAACAAACTTCGCATAATACCAGTTGGACCTACATAATTGAACAATTTCTTGCAATCGAGATACTGACATTACCAAAACATGCAAAAATATTGCCAAAGCTGATTATACAAAGCAAAGTCAGTATCACCGAAATCAAAATACTCAACTGAAGAATGCACAACTCTAAAATATAAGACTGAAGATCTTTTAAAAAAATAGACCGTTGAAGGACTTCATTTAGAAACCTAATAAAACTATAATAATCATCGTATTATTTTATTTGATTACCTTAATTACGTATTTCTTCAACCATTATGTATTTTCCCATATAACAATTGCTTCATAATCATTCAAACTTCACGTTGACTTTCCCTTAACATGTAACCATTACATGTAATCTTTATCAATTGTCATTTTTTCATTGATTAGCTAGTAAGTGCAATCCAATCGTGAGGAACAAATTCAAATGTGTATCAAGGTGGGAGTGGAGAAATTTTTTTACATAAATATTCAAACATCTAACGTATAATTTTCGCAACCTGAGTCATAACGGGACGACAATAAAAAAATAGAGTGTTTTCCTAAAAAGAAAGTTGGCCCCAACGTTTATTTAAAGAAAATGTCGCAAAAACCAAAAAGATAAAGAATGATCTATGATTTGAGAAAAAAGATTTGGGAGTCGTTTACGCACGGGGAAGGTGTTAGTATCCTACGCGCCCACCATGAAGATGACAATCTTTAATCGAGTGTGCTAAAAACAAAGTAACTTTTTAATTATTTATCTTCCCTTGAAAACATGAATTATGTTTGTTTATATTTTTGTTTATCTAGAGAAAGAAAGCAAATTTTTATTCTTAGAGAGAGAGGGATATTTTTTTTAGTTTTTAAGTCGACAATGGGTCTGCACTTGCTCCTACATATCCCAAGGTGCAATGAGAAAAATTAGACTTACGTAGTTCTTTGGGTAGAAAACAACTTGTATGTTGGTTTGATTTTATATTTTTTTAAAGATTTATTTTAATTGCATGAAAAATAGTCGTTAAGGCAATGGACCTTGAAACAACTTGAATTTTAAGAAAATAGCGGAGATAATCGCTTAAGACATTGGACCTTGAAATGATCTCGAGTAATGCGTAATTTTGTGGGGAAAAAAAGAGAATCGAGTGATCATTTGTTTGAGTATTTTTAGCTTTTTAGAAAAGATTTTATTTTTGTGGTATACTTTGTGAAGTCAAACAAGTCAAAGACCCAACATGACAAATTCACAAAATTTATTCACACATTATTGAAACACCACCAAACAAGTCGGGGACCCAGCATGGAGTGCACGAAACGTAAGTGCATACTAAAGAATACTAATGCGAAATTGAAAAAATAGTAAGTGACATAGCGCTATGTAACTAATCAAAAGAACGAGATGTGCACAAATAAATTGAATGGGAATAGAAATGGATAAAATAGAAGTTGGATATACACTTAGTAATTAAGGGTGCGATGTTAAAACATGGGAAAAATAAAATAAATAAGTAACAAAATATTTACAACACATTATAATTAAACTAACTAATTAGGCAATAAAAAGACAATCAAATTGAAGAATAAGATAAACAATAGAGACAAACATAAAAATAAAATAAAGAACTGCTTATTAATTTACCTATTTATTATTATTATTATTTGTTTACACATATTTTTTTGAATTTCAAATTCAAAGGGTTGACTTTGTCTTAGTCGACAATGATAGAGTGTTGACATGGCGGTTTTGTTCATTAACCTAGGTGGTTGACATGGAGAAAGGGGGTGTAGTTAGGAGTATTTATTTTATTTAAGATTTCTCAAAAATGAGCTACGCCCAAAATGAAAGAAGGTGTATATGTAAAAAAAAGAGCAGTATGAAATGCTGTATTTATTTTGTTTAAGACTTCTGGTAAACTAGTTGGACCCAAAATGAAAGAGAAGGTGTATGTGTAAAAAACAGGTATGTGATTACTGTATTTATTTTGTTTCATGGGTTAGGCCGAAAATGAGAGATACCATATACGTAATAAAGGGGTGTGCATAGCATTTTTATTTTGTTCAACCAGGTCTAAGGGACGCAACCAACCCGTCAGTAAGCACAAGGTTAGAAAACCTTAGGTGCCTAAGCCCCCAAAATGACACGGGAAAGGAGGCACCACCATGGAGGGTGGCATGGCCCCTGACAGGATTATAGAAAGCGCACAACAATGTTACATCCATTTAATTAAGTTAATCAAGGATTATAGTAAGCATCAATCACTGTGATTCCAAACTCTAGAAAACTTCTACTTTAGTTCCTGACATTTACTAATGGCATGTTTAGATGAAAAATTCAATTTGCTCATAATCAATTCCAAAACAACAAATAGCCTTTAAGCATTTTGTCTCCAGTCTCCAGAGTACTGCCCCTCCCCCCAGCCCAAGTAACTAAATGAAGAAGAGGTCCACAGCATAGTTTTCCGTATATTAATAAGAATAGTTATTAGAAGAAGAGAAGACAAACTTTGTAACAGAACTATATATGCATGCACTACCATTATATATTAAAGCAAAAGCTCAAAGAAATGAACCCAAAAAACATACACAAGCCTTTTTTTTAATAAGAAAATTGAATGACACCAATTAATTAAGGGGTATAACGGAAATTACCATTTTCATAAAAGTTATAAAATAAATATGCACTAATAATAAGGCCGTGATGTTCAATAGCTAGGCAGGCACTATTATTTGCGAACTGGCTTGGGCAATTTGGTTTAGCCATTTAGGTGCGACCAAAAGGTGTTGAAGAATTACAACATCAATTTTGAGCAGACCCTTTCCTTAAAGGCATATTCGGCCATACTGCAAGAGAAAGCAGAGCAACCTCAAACGCAATCAGAGCAACTGCATCTGCATGTTCACAGAACCTTACCATCAGCAGGCTTCATTAACTAAATGCAACTTTGATATCTCCATCACCGAACAGGCTTTGGAGTCAGTTTTTTATATCACATACAACTCATTTTCACGTTAAAAATCGATATATTTTTATCTCATTTCGATAACAATGATTAACAAAATGAAATTAAAGGTTCGATTAATACAAAATGGAATTAAATAAAATTATCATTATTTAAATATTTTAAGATAAATAAAATAAAATATTTATTCCTTTATTTGATAAACTGTGAGAATAAGAACTAGAGAGCTTACCTAAATAAAATTAAATTGAAATAGACATTCCAGTAATCAAAATTCTAAAAGCCTAAGGACGAATGATCAATATTATCAAATTAAACCCCACTCAAGTTCACTTTTCATCACCAACCGAGGTGCATATAACCTTATTGAACCCTGCTCTAAATGCTTCCATTTGACGCATGCTTATCATTTGAAGAAAGAATACCATTTTGAGCCAAGTTTTAAGGCCTCATAACAGTGTCACATGGGCCTTTGATTCCTTGCTTGTTTGAAAAGGAGTTGTATCAAACTATCACGTAGGTCCAGGATCTTAAGGTATGCTTCATCTTGTTGAAGTATATTATAAGATAATGGAGATTACCAATTTATGTACTATTCTGCACTACTTGTGCTTATAATAATATTGTTTTTGACTACCCAAAAACAGTGGCCTTGCAGTCTAGTTTCCCCTGTTACTGTTAGGTCTATCACTTTAATTAAATTGGCTTATCATGTATGTTATGGGTATGGATGTATATGCTTTCCTAGTGTTTGAGAATTAAACATTGGAGTGATTTAGAAGCATGTCTTCAATACACTGCTGCGGCTGAAGGAAGCGTAAGTGTCAGCGCATACGTTGTTAATAGGGATGCTCAAAAAATTAATTTTGAAAAAATAACTATAATTACTTTTATATAGCTAGTTATATAAAGGTAGGTATAAAATTATAACTAATTTTATAGTTATAAGTATTTTAAATAATTTATTTTTATTCATCCATAATTAGTTATGTAATTAATTTTAGATATAAAATAATTAGTTATATATCCCTATTTTAAAACAATAATTATACCTATATTTTAAAAATTATTTATGATTATAATGATAAATGAAAAAGAGTTAAACATAGCAGTAAAACTTTGCATAATGACGAGAGTAATACGGAATCAAAATTTTAGAAGTGATCACGTTAAATGACAATAATACCCTCAGTTTTAGCGGGAAGTAAGTTTCTATTTTTGACAACTGTTCCGCATTGGCGGAGACAGCAGTGGGAAATTGAGTAACGCGTGTCTGATGACGCATCATAGGTGTGGTTTTCTTTTCCGCGAAGCAGCTGGTTATAATGCTTATGTGATATTTCAATTATTTTGATGATGTCTGCAACTTGATTGATTCTGAACACAAGGTTAGCTTTGATCCATTCCACGCCCTCTTGAAGTTGAAGGCTGAAGCAATCAAATGAAGGTTTAACGCGGACATCGGGAAGGACACACATCCTCGACGCTTAAGCAAACATGCGGTAAGTTGATGAGGTTGGATTCCTGAACTTGTTTGTTCATTTCATTCTTTGTGATTTGTGATCGTGGATTGAGCCCTAACAGCGAAGAATGTGATTTTTGTGCAGGGAAATCGAAATGCAAGAGTCCTCTGACTTTTTTTTACTACCTGCTTGTTAGATTGACTGAGATAAGTTAAAAGTTTTTTGAGTTATTGCTTGTGTGTCATCTAATGACTTTCGGTGGCAAGAAAGTTTTTTTCATGTATGGAAATCATAATCTCTTAAAATGAATAAATCTGTTTTATTGATTATAAATGTTTTAGGAAATAAAAAAGTTATGTGATATTTTTAGCTGTTGCTTTAATTATTTATCACACATTAAATAATTTGATAAAAGCAATATGATATTTTTATTTAGGGGACATTTGATAGTTAAAAAGTTTTTACATTTCCATAAATGCTGTATTGAGATATTGTATTCTTACCTTTGGATGTAATTAATAAAAATTCCAGAAAACTATGATTTTCATAAATCAATTTTACTCAATTTTTTTCGCAAAAACATTCTTAAGAGGGGCCAGGACTCCAGGTTTTCCTAGTAAAGGAAAATTTTTAATTACTCAAAATGACAACATTATCATTTTTTATAATTACAAATAGGATTATTGTTTATTCAAAAGTTTCGGTTTTTACTACTATTGCACTGTATTATTTTTTATATTTCTACATTTTCAAGTGTTTTTCATTATCTAAAATTTTTATATTTGACTTTATCCTTATTAAACATACATGATATAGATCACTTGGATTTATTTTTCTATTACATACCAATTTTAACTATATCACTCGTTGGTTTCTATAATATGATTCTAGAATATAAAGTCAAAAAATAATAATAAAGCGTCAAAGTTGTGGAGGAGATTATTCAATGATGTATTTTTTAATGAAACCAAAAAAAATTCTAATGTAACAAAATGCAAGAACCTTTATTTTCTAATAAATATATTAGGACTAACCAAACATATTTTTTTCTCAAAAATCATGATTCCAAATAATCTAGTTTTCCACGTATGTAAAATCTTTCCGGCTACCAGTCCCTCGTAGTATCCGACTCATCAACTATAGACCTACTATGGTATAAGTGATGTAAACTGAAAATGTATATATTTCGTTGTATATGTGTTTCTATTTTTTTATCGTTGATTTCTATGACAATTTTCTCAGCTTCTGTGACTATTTAGTAGTTTTTGTGAAAGTAAATTGTTTATGGGATTTTTTTTTGCTTCACTGTACTGTGGTTAGATGGTTCTGGCATACTAAGGAAATCAAATGTCATTTGTTGTCTGTTTTTTGAATCCTAATCCACTCAGAAGTTAGATAGATACTTCACTGCTTTTTGGTTTTGATAATTCCATTTTATTTATGTCAAAGAATGTGTTGTTAAAGTATTATTGCAGAGTTTTTGGTTATTTTGCTGCTAAGTCTTATTTGATGTAATTGCTTTAGAGGCCAAAAGGGAACACATTCAAGAATCAGAGTTTGTGGTCTGCTATATCTTTAACTCATGATATGTGCTATTGAGATTTTTTTATGGCTTGAAATCTGTTGAAGTTTCTTTTGTCTGTGTTTGATCAATGATTTAGTTGAGGTAATAAATGAGTGAGATTCAATTTAATTTTGTATATATGAAAAAATTAAAATTATAAATGTATTTATTATATATAATTTTTGACGTCTTTTAACTTAAATTATAATTCTTATTTAAGATAATTGAGTTTAATATTACTCGAATTAATAAGATATAACAAATTTTTTAATATGTGTGAGTGTGTGACTTTTTTTTTATAAAAAATTACATTTTACAACATAAATTATATTTGTATTTTTTAATCAAAAGTTAGTTACAGAGGATTATGTTAAAATTAAATATATATAATAATTTTTCAAAATCATTAATTATTAGTACAGTTTATAACAGATGTTATCTTTATTTTTGAAGGGGTCAATTTTATAGCTGCCTGCTGTGCCTAAACGTTATGTTTTTATCTATGTTTTTTTTTTTTAAAAAAAATTGCATTATTATTAATTGTGTATGTTATATAAGCTATAATATTAATTATTAAAGATGATCAAAGTCTGATATAGTTTGGCCGGGTTTCCTCAAATTAGGTACTCTTTTGTTCTCTTCCTACTTTCCCATCTTCCAATTGTGCTCTTCCCCAACCTCATGTTTACGTGTGTTTGTCAGACATATCTGCTACACTCACACATTGAGGTTGAAGTTTTTTTTTTTTTTTTTTTTAAAGTTAATTTCACAATCACAATATGAATAAGGATAGATAATGATTAATATAGTCCATCGGCAACTGCAATTGAGAGTAACTCTGGTTATATGAACGACTAATATAACATGGAGAAATAAACATCATTAATAATAAATAATGTAAGAAAAAAAAAAAGATTGAGACAGAATAAAAATAAATGATGATTACTTAAAAGTATATGTTGTACGTGGCGAGCACACTTGAAAAGAAAATTCTACAGCTGTGTGACAGAAGTTTTCCAAATCCCTAACAACATCCCCTGCCCTAAAGTAAAAACAATCACAACCTTTCTAACGGCCAGATTTCTCAATGCAAAACATTGTTGAACTTGAAATGCCAAAGCTCCAATCAGAATTAATAAAAGATTTCATTTTTTTCAAGCTCTTGTCTACTTTCACCATATCTGACTAAAGAACTCAGCACCCGATTCCATGTCCCCCCATGTGGCATATCCCGAAACTAATGTTGTCTACGCACAAACATCCCATGTAAGTGCCGGAGATCAATATTTGGAGAAGCAACCAAATTCTGGTGGTCAATGTGGTGAGGGACAACACCGTTAAGATATGAAAAAAGGAACCTCATGTTGTTGGTCAATGTTGTGAGAAAGAGGACCATTAAGATTTGGAAAAGAAACTCCAATATTTTGGTAAATTCGGTGAGGGTCAGGGTGATTATCTGGTAAGACTATGTGAATGCTTCTTCTTTTGCCTTTATGGGTCGATGTCTAACAAAAGAAATAATTTTGGGCATGACTAGTAACTTGAGTTGGGGTTCTTGCTTGAACAATTTTTGAAATGTTTATCCAATATTCGTTTCCATGTTTGTGAAGCCCAAACAGAAACAACTTGTTTTCTTCTTCGCTCCATCTGCCATTATGTGACAGCAAGTGATTGTGATTGATTTGGGAGATCTGCAACTCGACCTCTGCTGCCAACATGGGAGCAACCTGGTTTGCTGCATTGTGAAGAAATTATGTCTGCAGGTGATCATGAGTGTTGTTCTTCTGCGATGACAATTGATCATGAGTGTTGTTCTGCGATTGAACAGTGTTGCTGGCGGTGTTCTCCGACGATTGAACATTGTTGCTGGCGGTCTTCTCCCACGGAAACATGATTGATGGGGCGGTGTTCTCCTGCAACATAGAAAATAGTAACTCTTCGAAATCACCATCAGCACCGTCGAAGCCATAACAAGCATCAAACTCGTTGTTGTTTCCTCCCATCAACACCATCGAAGCCATAACAAGCATCAGCATCGTCGAAATCACCCACTGATGCAAAGTGCGTCTCTCTTATTTGGTTTACGGAGGCGGCACTTTTCGCGCCAAACATACTGACGAAGAGAGCAAAATTTTCACAGTTCGAAAATGTAGTTCAAAATTGATGACACCAGCTTATCAAAAATAAGAAAGGATCGTGTTATTAAATAAAAAGAATCCATGTAGATATATTACGATAAAACTAATTTCTCTCTTGCGTGATTCTTTCTCTCATCTAACAACATTTTTTTATTCTTTTTTAACTGAGAAAAAAGAATTGTAGACATTCATCTATAAAATTAACTATTTTTTATTCCATCTAATGAATCAGATAACTGGAGGAGAGGCAGAAGGGATTCTACAGTTGTTTTAGCACCATAGTAATTTATTTGCAAGCATTCTTCACCTAACTCATATGATTGAGTGATTGCCTTTGTCCCATCTTCTTCTGGTGCTGCCTGCAGAATAATGACAACTCAATACTGTATGACAGAAGTTTTTCAAATCCCTAACAACATCCCCTGCCCATAAATAAAAACAATCACAACCTTTCTAACTACCAGATTTCTCAATGACAAAACATTGTTGAACTTGAAATGCCAAAGCTCCAACCAGAATTAATAAAAGTTTTCATTTTTTTCAAGCTCTTGTCTACTTTCACCATATCTAACTAAAGAACTCAGCACCCGATTCCATGTCCCACCATGTGGCATAACCCCAAACTATTGTTGTCCACGCACGAACATCCCATGTAAGTGCTGGAGATCAATATTTGGAGAAGCAACCAAATTCTGGTGGTCAATGTAGTGAGGGACAACACCGTTAAGATATGAAAAAAGGAACCCCGTGTTGTTGGTCAATGTGGTGAGAGAGAGGACCATTGAGATTTGGAAAAGAAACTCCAATATTTTGGTAAATTTGGTGAGGGTCAGGGTGATTATTTGGTAGGACTATGTCATAAATGCTTCTTTTGCCTTTATGGGTCGATGTCTAACGAAGAAAATATTTTTGGGCATGACTAGCAACTTGAGTTGGGGTTCTTGCTTGAATAATTTTTGAAATGTTTATCCAATACCCGTTTCCATGTTTGTGAAGCCCAAATAAAAACAACATGTGTTCTTCTTTGCTCCATCTGACATTATGTGGTAGCAAGTGATTGTGATTGATTTGGGAGACTGACAACTTAACCTTTGCTGCCAACATGGGGTTCTTTTAGAAAAAATTGTAGGATGAGGCAAGGACGAGCCTACTTTCATGTGGCTGGGCCTGGACGTGGCGAGCACACTTGAAAAGAAAATTGTACAGCTGTGTGTCGTTATCATTTTGTCCTAATGAATTTATAATAAAAAAATATTGAAATTCTTACCTTTCCAAAATTCCAAATCCTATGTCTTCCTATGCATATCATAGCAAGTGCTGGTTTATATTTCTGAAAAAATTGGCTTAAGCATTTCGATTTGAAGACAGGTATAGTGTGGCATAAATTTCTAGTTCATTTCAGCTCTAGTTAGGTATAATGTTATTATGTTTAATAATCTTGGTGTAAACTTTATGAATTATTCATTTTGTCATTATTTTTTTTCATCAATTTAAATAAAATCTGAATTCTTAATTGTGCTTATTAAAGTTTTGATCTCAGTGATTTTTTTTAAATCTTAATTAATGAAAAATCTATACTATAATATATAAATTACTGGAAAAATAGAAAACAGTAATATCCCATGAGAAAAATATAAAGGACTAAAACTTTAATAATAAAAATAGAATTTATATCTTAATTAAAATGGAAAAAAAAAATATTATATGAATGCTCGAAATAAACTATAAACTTGAAAACCAAAGAATTGAAATATACTACCAAATATTTTGCTGAAAAGGTAGTTCTTCCTCCTGTTGCCAGCATTTTCATGGTCCTGTTGTAATAGGAAAGAATCGCTTTCTGAATCTGATAGCTGAAAAAGATGCGTGAGACAAAGGAAGTTGGGCAAGCCTGGCCCTTCCTAGGAATTGTTGTATTGGACTGAAATACAACCTGTACTTCTTACGGATTCGGCTTAACTTAACTAGGCCGAACCCAAACTACCGTTATTTTTCTATGGCTCTTACTTTTACTCTCATTTTTGCTAACTACAGCCCAATATCCCCCAACCTCCCAATTACCCATTATACTTTTTTCCCTTAAAGATGTACAAACCTTGTGCTTTTCAGAAATATATTTCTGGAATTAAATATATCTATTCTAGAAATGTTTCTTTGAAACTATAATTTATAGTTTTAGAGATATACTTCTAGAATAAATATATATTTTATTATTAAAATATCACTTAGGAATTAAGATTGTTGATAAGAAATACAAAAAAATAATAATTCACTGACAGCATAAAAATTTATTTTATATTCATGTTTGTCAGTTTTATTTTTATTCTATCATTGGAATTCTATAAATCCTATCTAAAATCTTATTTTCCTTTTATCTTTATTATTCTTTAAACCATCTTTACTATATATTCATTACATAATCACGTATTTTCATCAATAGCATATAATATTTTATATTTCCCTTCATGCAGCACTATGTTTTAAGGTAAATTCATGACTAACTTCATGTATTATACACCTTAATTGGAAAGTAAAACTTTTGAGGATGACTTTTTCCTTTAAGTGCATTCATTCATTTTCCAATCCAGATCTATGCCAACGAATTAGTCCTTAACTCTCTAACAATTCTTAAGTACTTTAATTGAGGTATGATTTGTTATTATCATAAATGTCTTTTTGGAATAACGTATATCATTCCAAAAGTGTATCTTCATAATTATAAATTATAATTCCATAGATTTATTTTCGAAATAGGTATATTTAATTTCAGAAGTACATTTATGAAAAAGAAAAGGGGTGTACATCTTTAAAAGAAAAGGGTATAAGGGATGATTTGGAGGTATAAAGAGGGTATGGGATGTACGTAGAAAAAATTGGGGTTGTAACTAGCAAGAGACTTTTCTATAATCTATAGTGATCATAAAAGTAATATCTCATTCTAGTTTCTATTTTATTCTCTCTCTTTTTTTAACTTCTCATTTATTTTTATATATTTATCTATAAAACATATAGTTAGATAGAGCGTAACTTTCTTTTACTAATACACCATAATGTTATTATATTAACGTCTTTCTGTGGTCTATGATGGATTATTTATTTTTACCATAATTGTTTAATTAATCCTCAAATGTAATTTTAGGAAAAACTTAAACAAAACTCAATTTTCTTTTATCTTTTTTCTTTCCTCCTTTGTTACCTAAAAAGAATAAGGGAAAATTGTACTCGCCTCCTGTACTCTGTTAAGAGAAGCTAATTACAAATACAAACAAATCAGCTTTTGTAAAAGTTTTTTCTTGTGCTCTACTGTACAAACCATCGTGGATAGCTGTAAAATTAGAAAAATAAAGTTCACAAATTATGTACATACAATCAGGATGGAGCAAGGTGTTTTTACGTATTCTTTTTATCCCATTTCAAAAAGCTCTTTTCTTTCCTAAAGGTATCTTTCTAAATTTGTAAGTATTATTCTTCACTTCTTTGTCACGTAGGCAACCAATTTTGAGTGTTGACAAAATATCTGTTCGTATTTTGCTGGAAAACATAAACTAAAATAGATGCTATAGACTATATAGTTTGAATAAGTAACAACAGGGGTGTCTCGGACCAAATCAACATGGCATAAAATCACATGAAGCTTGAATCAGGAGATCCAGTAAGTATGGTGGAACTATATAGTCTAGGAAAGTATTGTGAAGAAGGATAATATAAATGAATTAAATAACAAAAACTTAGAAGAAGATAAGAAGAAAAAGAACAAAATGGTTAATAATAATAATAATATACATGAGTAACATGATTACACGATCTGCTACCAACATTGGTCTGTTTCCCATTTCCTTGCACTTCCAGCATAGGAAAATGTCTGATTTCTTGCTGCCATATTTGCTGATCTTCTGTATCTATAGATTTCTCTGTCATATTGAGCTCGCTTCTCTGGGTGAGACAAAGTTGAGTAAGCTGAATGGATCATCATGAATTGGTTCGCTGAGCTTTCCTTCTGATTCATGGCCACAACATCAGGATGGTGTGTTTTTGCCAGATTTCTGTAAGCAGCCTTTATTTCGATGCAGCTTGCATCCACTGAAATACCAAGCACATCATAAAGGGAAGCCATTTTTTGTTTTTGTTTTTTCAGCACAAGAACAAAGTCCTCTGTTTTCAGTTGTGGATTGAATAAAAGTGGAAACAGTTTTTTTCTAGAAAAAAATGGCACTGAAGGGCTTGACGAGTAAAGAAAACGTGTAGAACTGTTGGGAAGGAAGAGATTGAAGGTGGATAAGGTCATAAGGCTTAAGGAGAATGATATGGGGAGAGTCCTTTTATAGAACACATGAATGACACTAAACGAGACTAGTGTGTATCAAAAACGAAAATGTAACATACGGATACATGTGAATGGCGAAACGTGGCTGAGGTTGTACAAGTCAAGGTTGGATCATGTTCTTTGCTGACTCATCACACTATTCAAACGGATAGACTTACCATTTTTCATTATGTGGTCCTAACTCCTTACCACTTGCTAAAATGCATTTATGGTTTACAGTTCTTTTAAGCTTCGTATTCAATATGCAATTGATGGGTCACACTAAGACTCAAACCTACAAGTCTTGGTATAGCATTTATAATCGTCAGGCTTCAATGACAGGTCTAATTCTAGGGTGCTGAGGTATATATGAATTAATTCAATTTAAAGCATATCATACAAATTGAATTAAAAAAAAAAAGGTATTCAAGAAGTCAAAAAATTCAACGAAATAATTATTTATTGAATCGAGACAATTTTGAATTTTAATTTTAAAAACCATTCTAATTTGAGTTACTTAAACTCTCGCATATATACAGACAGGTGCATATATACATAATTACATACATGTGTATATATTATATTTTGTTTGACAGAATATATATTATATTTAAAAACTTAAACATTGTTTTAGTTTGTTATTTAGACGACTTACTTATATATTTATGACGAGTGTCTGACTATCTCCTTGACATCATCTTCAAATTTTCGTCTATTATGACGAGTGTCTGACTTATCACACAATAAAGGATCATTGATGTGCATCATGATAGATAAAAATATTTTTATCTTATTTAATATAATTAATGATAAAAATATTAAATGGCATGAAAAGAAGAGACTCAACAAAAAGAATAGATCAAGGTTAATTACTCTGTTCGCACTTAAGACTTTATTTAGGAGAGAGGTTTTAGAGGGAAAGAGAAAGGCTTGGATAATAATATTTTTTTGATTGAAAATTTTAATTTTTTAGGAAAAGAATTTGAGAATTTTTAAAATTTTTCTGAATTTCTCCAAAATCTAAAAACTGTTATTTCCCATATTTGAAGAATTTTTAGAAGGAAAAGTAACTAAAATTATTATCCTACCCCATGTTAATAAAATTATTATCCTATTCCAATCAATTTTATTTGTAAAATATAAAGTGTATTAATTTTTAAAATAAGGACAAAATTATAAAACTATCTTATTCAGTTTCCTCTCTTAATATATTTTTAACTCCCAAAAGAAAGAACTTCCCTCATTTTTTTTTCCTTCTCCTCCCTTCCCCACTCTTTCCTTTTCTTCCTTTCCTAACTCCTAAACAAAACCTAAGTTGTTCTTGAATTTGATTGTCAGACATCTATAAAAGGAATGTTGCCAATCTTCAGTTCCTGGTGCTAAACAAAACATAATCATTCTACTATCTGAAAATTTATTTTCTCATATTTTATTAATTAATATTATATAGGTTGAAAAATAAAATTAAAGGTTGTGATTCAATTTTTATTCTCCCTCTAACAGAGAGAATCCTCATCCTCCACGTATGAATATGATGTCTCTGATGACAACTTGACTTTTATTATTGAGCAGAAGTGCAGAAGTAGAAGATGAGTATTGTACATAGTCAAAGTTTTATTTTAACTATTGATTCCGTTTCCGATAAAAATTACAAATAGCTTATTATTTATTTTTTTGCTCTGCGTATCAAAGAAACCTTGTTAAAAGATGATATATATGTTAAAAGGAATTAATCCCCATAATAAATGGAGTTGAGAAATACCGTAGTTACACACACACAAATATTATATTTAATCACATATATATTATTATTGTACTAATGAATTTGCTTTATAAAATAATGGGATAAATATGTTTTTATCTCTGTATTTATTTTTTTATTTTTTAATCTTTGAAGTTCTATATTGTCTAATTTAATCCTTATACGTTTATTAAAAACGTGTTTTTATTCCTTTCACACATATTTTACACGAATGATATTACTTCTTAGGGGATAAATTATTGTTGGTTCTTGCATTCAACAACATTTTTTTCCACATGTACATTCCTTTTGTCTTGGTTGTGAAGAACAAATTATGAATTTCAAATCATAACTCCTACTTATAGATATCGATGAGGAACTATGTGAATTCATATATCTACGATACATACTGTTGAAGAATAATGGTTAAAACAAAGATAGAAATGAAGTCATTGAAAATTAGGGTTCGAAATTTTTGGAAAAGACATTTTAATAATTTTTTTAAAAAAAACATGTCATTGTAATGATTATTTTTTTAAAAATCCTCACAATCAATTCTAACAAACAAAATTAATGTCGTTTATGAAGAATATGGACTAAGGATTAAAGTAATGAGACAAAGGTTATGTTTAATAAGGTATTTCAACTAAGTTTTAACTTTTTTTACTAACTGAAAAATTGATTTGATTGTTCGATAAATAAGTTATTCTCAATAGCTTCTAATTATTTTTGAAACGCTATTTCTTGAAACGCTATTTGAAATAGTATTTTTAAAACGCTAATTTCTAATTTATAGTTTGATATACTTTATTTTTGATATATTTATTCATTTCTTTGTTACTTTTTTAAAATTAATCATGATATTATTATTTTTTATCATTTTATACTTTTTCAACTACTTCAACAGTTAATTTTATCTAACACTTTTAATCTTTTAATTTAATAAGTTAATTTTTTAACTTC
>PYAF01004757.1:319385-334498 GCA_007407185.1 Glycine tomentella | reverse complement strand
CATTAATATCTAGGCTTGGTTTTGTTGGAATTAACGTACAGTAGGGTTTTGCTGTGCTTTATCATCATTTGAGCTCATGGTTACCTTAGGTAAGGTACGCCCTAACTGTGGTTATAAACTTGGTGTGGTGTGGTTTTTCTCAGCAGCAATTCAGCAAACATTGTTTAATACACTTGCACTCGAGCGTCTACTCTGTTCTTCCTTTGTTTATTGTTTTTGGATCCACAATTCCACATTTTTTCTCTCCAATGATTGAGTTTGCTTTGTAGCAACTTGTTCAGAGGTATTATCACATTCATTGTCTTTTGTGCACAACATCATACCCATTAGGCCATTACCCAACTCCTTGGTGATGATATATTTCACTCAATGAAATTCTTTGAGTAAGTTTTGACTCTACCTCTTCCATTTTCCTGTTTTTAAAAGCATTATTGCGAACTATGAACCTTCTTGGGTTGAGAAGAAGTGTGATTCGTTGCACTATGAGAATATTAACCTTGTTTTAAATTTTATTTTATTACACTAAATTCAAAAGATATTTGTCAAGTTAATGTTATAAACTGTACAATTATTTTTTATAAGAGACAAAAAATTATTTATCATATTAAATACTGTGTATTTTACTGTATAAGAATTACATTTGAATATATACTAAGGGGTTTAACTCTTTTTTTACATGATGTGTAAGTGTTTTTTTAAACCTTCTTATATTATTTTTTATTTTTATGAATAAAAAAAACTCAAATATTAATAGATGTCAATGATAATAAAATCTCCTACATTCGGTGATCGCAAGGTATAGTTGCCTATGTTTCTTTAATGAAAAATCATTACTCGACAAAAATTAAATTGATATTTGTAAATTTATTTTAATTTCACAAATCTTATATATATATATATATATATATATATATATATATATTGGTTTTTTTTTATGAGTATCAGAAAGCAATTGTGTTTGGTGTCCAGTTGAGCACTAAACATATAAGCTCCTTTATCACTAGAGATTTAAACTATGATTTACATATAAGCTTTTTTTTCCTGCTAAACTTAGTTCTTATGGTTATTTAATATATTGTCTTTTCTCTATAAATATCTTTTATGGAATATAATTTACTTTTTTTTTTTTACAGTAAAAAACTCAACTCATTTCATTAATGATGCAATTGTAAATACACATAGAAATCTGATAAAAAAAACTCTCAGGCTTGCATATCTGGCCTTTTGACAAACTCTACAGAATAGTTTGGATTAAGGGAGAGTATATATTTACACTCGCTAATGATCGAGGGAAGTTCAGAAAAATCTGGGCCTCTTGACTGTAAATCCTCAACAACCAACTTAATAACATGGAATGCAACATCCACGTTACATACTCCAACCAGCTTCTTGTCCTCTAAGAATCTAGCTTGGACCCAATAATAGAACTTACTTGAGAGTTCAGACACACAACTATAGATTAAATGTGGAGCTTAATAAAGATTGAAAACTCTATTCAACGTAGGTTTTGTAGGGAGCCACATCTTCTATCAGGCCCAAATTTTATTGATATAATTTTAGTTACAGCTATTAACATCTGAATGGTATAAATTTATTTTAAACTTCACGTACCGTTAGTGTGACTTGCAAAAAGTTAAAGGACTAAACAATAAAAAATATCATTCTTTATTTGCTTCGAAAAGTAGTTATGAAAGGATAAAATATAGAATTAATTTTATCATACACTCTTCACTCTTTTTTTTTTATCGATTTACTTTATTTTATTAATTAGTTATCATACGGCCATTTTTTTAATTTCATCTCACTTTTATCTTTATATATATATATATATTTTATTTTATATATTGTTGTCATCATTATCATTATCATTATATTTACTATTTATTTTTATTTCCTAACTTCTTATTTGTTGAATAAAAATAAAGTGAATATATATATATATATATATAAGGGAGCTACATAGAAATACTAATTTTCAATCATTTGTTTGATAAAACAATATGAAAGATAGAAGTTATTTATGTGGAACTTACCAGAAAACTTACCCAGAAAACGTTTCTCTCCTCCCCGAAATTGAAATGAAATGGGAGATCAATGATCTCTCTCTTTTTTCATTTTATAGGTTTAATTTTATACTTTTATAATAAATTTTTCAAAGTAATAAATAATTTTGTTAAGAGAAAAGTATTAGATTAAAATTGTTTTTTATTATAATAAAATATTTTTTTATACAATTCATTTATTTCTTTCTCTCTCTTTTTTTTACTCCAAATGAGAAATCTTGAAATTTACCAATTCCATTTATTCTCATTTCTATCCATCCAAACAATATATGTTTTTCATTTTATTTCATCTCTATTTCTATTGCTCCTATTTCTTTCCTCTCTATTTCATTCTCAATTCAAACAAAGCATAAAAGTTAATCAAACACATCAAATATGATTTACTTATGGTTAATCGTAAAAATTGTATTTATTTCTCGAAAGAAAATATTTTCAAGATAGTAAATAAATTTTCACTAAATGATTCTATTAACAAATAAATATTTGAAAGTGAGACATAAAATTCATTTTTGATTATGAGTTCTTTTTGGTTAAACAAGCAAGTTCATAGTTTTTAACTTGTTTTGTTCTTGAGAACAAGAATGTCTAGCTGGATAGCTAGTGGATTGATTTAGGATCAAAGAATTCTCTCCAAGATATTTATGGAAGAGATACTCCTAGGTCAAACAGATCACTGTGCACTTTGATATCGATAATGGACGTGAGATATGTGTACAGTGACAACAAATAATAGGGTTCAGAAAGAACGAATATACATGTGAGCGTACCTCTTATTTATAGGGGCATTACCTCTAGATTTATCGTTGTCACCTCTTGATTAGATAAGATATAACATCTTAATTAGATAAGATATTTGTTGTGATCTCCTTTGATAACTGTTATGCACATTGTTGAGATCTTCCAAGATATTGTTGATATTCTAAGCTAATGGACCCTTATTGGGCCTCACCATATTAGGCCCATATGTTAGGTTCATAACATAACTTAATAGATAATTGTTTAATATCTAATACAAATTATGACAATAATTTCAATAAACATATCCATTTTAGTTATAATAAGATTGTAATTCATAAGAGAATATAATAACTTTTGATAAAGTGTTTTCAATTCAGTAATTAGTTTGTAAGTAATTTTGATAATAATAAGAAATAGAGATTGGAAAAGTAAAATTTTGAGAAGAAATGAAGATTGGAAAAGGTCAAAAGTTTAGAAATGTGGAGTAAAATAAACGAATTCATAAAAGTGGATAATCGAATACATACACGATGACATGTTGAACCTTTGCCAATTTTGATGATAGATATGTTGGCATTTTGAGGAATTAAGTGATCGTGTATCAATCCCCTTTATTACAACATATAAGTTTTATATTTGTAGAGTAAAAATCATAACTATTTGTAATCGCTATAAACTTTCACTAAATATTCATTGTTGATGACTTTGGTCTTCGATCTCTACCATTAATGACTTTGGTTTCAATTTTCACAGTCGATTACTTTGATATTCAATCTTCACCATTAATAATTTGTATCTTCAATCTCTAGTATTGATATCTTCTAGTATTGTGATGCTTTCTAAATCTTTGTTTCTTCTATCGCTGTACAATTAGCCAATATTAAAAGACTATTTCTCAATACTTTTTGGAAGATCATTTTTCGATAATTAAAAAATGTCAATTGTTAACACTTACAAAACAAATAACCATTTATTAATATTCCAAAAATTTATCAAAGAACTGCTGTAAGTTGTAATTAACTTGTAAGCCCTTGAATCCTTGATCCACTTATAACAGCTTGCAATGGTGGGCGTAAATTTTTGTATGCTTGCAGTCGTAAGAGTATCATTCTTCTTCTCTAATGGCATTACACGACAGCCCCGCTCTTACTTACCAACCGAAGAACCCAAAAAATAAAGTTTTCTTGGGTCTAACTTTCTCCGCTAAGATGATAAATTTAATCGCAACAATGTTCAAAAGATTGATTTATGTTTGTGAAATTTAAGAACTGATAATTATGGTCAAAATTAGAAATTTATTCGATTGGTTTTGTAATGTGGGAGACCAAATTGATAGTATTTATTGATTTAAAAAATTAGATAAAGATTGATCGACAGTTGTAAAAGGTAAAGAATTAAATATGCGTTTTAATAATGTTAACAAGTAAACGGACAGATACTTGCAAATTTCATGATTTAGTTTAGTGTATACCTCGTGGAACAAGGTATTCCATTATTGCATTCTTGGACCAAAACTAACCAAATAAACCACTGAGGTCACCATAGGGCAAAGGATTGGAGTGCACGTCTACAATTTTTTGAAGGACAAAATCAACTGGAAACAAACTTCATGTCTGGTACTTTCCGATCTCTGTCCACTAATTTAAGTGTAATTTTCTCTGTTGTCATCCTAGTTACGGTTTTAAACAAGGTACGAACCACAAAAATGAAATGAAATGAATGCAAGTAAAAATTAAAAACAATTGAATTTGCATTCACATGACACCACAGAACAAACCATTGTTTATTTCCAAAACAGAAATTTCCACCTCACTTCTAGAAAAACAAAAAATTCTAATATTAGATGACCCCATCAACCATATGATCCAGCTACACTGCTACAGAAAAGAGACAGAACCATGAACAAGAAAAAGAAACAGCAATTAAACTGAGTTACGAGCATGAGAAAAGATAATTTCAATTTTCAGGCTCTACTCTCAACCCTGGCACATGTGAGTCCAACACATGCATCAACGAAATCCTGGTCAATGAAATCCGTAGAAAAAATCTGCAGTATATCTGCATACCCTTTGGAGAAGCACTGACTAATGAAGAGTCTTGCAAAGCCATGAATTCGCTTAGTGACAGGCTTCACACACAGTACAGGGTTATCCGCCACAGGCGTAACGGTGTTCTCCACCCTGTAAAAGTATTTTCTGGAAGTAACAGGTTGCTGCTCACTCAAATGCTTCATGTTGCTCTCAAACTTGGTTGATGGCAAATCAGTGTTGATCCAATTATCCCTCAAGTACTCTGCACTCCACAGAGGACTCCCTGCCTTAGGCTGTGGTGATTTTCTTGGCTTCCAAACACATATAACTCTCTTTGGTAGCACTTCTGCGATGGTCTTTTCAAAAACATTTTCATCCTGGGGAACTAGGTAATCCCCCAGTTGTTCCTCAAGGTACTTGTCGAATTCCGGAGGATCCTCGTGCCCAAACTCGGTTCTAACCTATGATGCAAAGATATCATACGTCTATCAGATATAATATGTATCCAATAGTATACAGCAATACAATTATTCTAAAGTTAGATAGGATATGATAAATATAAGATACATATCTAAGTATGTATAACAATTCATAAAACATAGTAAATATATAATTACATGTCTGTGAATCCAAATTATGACCATATTTCTTGAACATTACTCCCTATTGTTTATAAATTGGAATAATATTATCAATCTCACTGCTTTCTTGAAATCATCTATAATAAGGACAATTTTCATTTTTTTGTTCATTAAAGGAGAATGCTTCTATGTTTCTATGTCTCTTATAATGTATTGGATTTTTGTAAAGACTTGGATACTTCGTTGTATCATTAAAGTATCCAACAGGATCAGTATTTGATACGCATAAGTTACGTGAAGCAAATATAAGATATGAGTATAGTGCTTGATAGGTTCTAATTAGTTCTAACCTCGAGGATGATGATCTCGGACTGAGTTTCTGATAAGAACTTCTTGACATCTTTGATGACAACATCGATGCTGTATGTAACGAGGACTCCGTGGCACACTTTGCGATCCTCCTGCACCCGAATGTCAATCACCCTTGTCCCCAACACAAGCTGCTTGTAGATGGACAAGGATTGGCATTGAGCAAAAGGCCGAGTGATGCATGGGATGCCAATCTTGTTGGTTGCAGAATCATGGGTTCCAGGCCAAACAATTTGTTTTATCACAACTTTCTCAGGGTTTAGCTCAGACATCCATTTTTTTCTGTCTGAGGGATGGTAATCTGAGCCGGGGTAGTCTTCCCCAGAGTTTCTGAGATCAGACAGAGTTTTTTTCTCTGTGTGGATTGCCTTTCGTCTCTCAACCTGTTTCGAGACCTTGGAACCCATCAAAGATGAGGAGAGGGACAAGGACAAGAACAACAACGAGAGGAATTCCTAGTTCTTCCTCTTCTTTTTCTGTTGTTGTTGTTGCTGCTGGAATTAGCTGTTGCTGCTTATGACTTTGTTGTTGTTGTTGGGATTTAATATAAGGCATTGTGTCGTCAGAATGGATTGTTTTTTTAATCAATGGGAATGGAGTTGTTGAATTGGACAAAAGTTGAGAAATATTATGAAATGATTCTTGTGCTTTCTTTCACTCAATTGTTTTTGGTTATCTCGAAGAATTTTGGTTTTGGCTTTTGGATAGGAAGGACTCATCAATTAGCCTATTGTTGTGGGAACCTTCGCTCTAATTATTGGCAAGGAGTTATAACCGAGAATATATATTATTGGTTGGTCCACTTGTATGGCTGTTGATTGTTGAAGCTTCTCTGACTTAGTATTTGTCTTTGTTTATTCACTTAATTTATAACCAATTTAAATCGAGAACAAATGGTCACGTGTCGAAAAGCAAAAGTATGACCAATTTTATTTCTTGATCGGCCTTTAATATTTTTCCCTGACAGCCAGATTTATCTTTGACAGCGAGAATATATTAAGAAACAAATGATCAGACATTATTTTAATTAGACACATGGATTTTAGTAGTATAGGCTATAGAGAATGAGAATCTCTTCCAGATTTGCTCGTAACTTACAAACTAGTGCCTTAAACTTCACATCAAAACCAGAGATCACTTGTTCCAAGTTTTACCCTCTGGTTTTGGTGTGATGATGAATCTTATCATGAATCTATCAGTCTAGCGTGGCTTGTCTCGCTTAGTTTTGTTTTCTGTTCATGTTTGTCCACTGTCACGTTTTTAAAAAGAAAATATAATTAAACATAAAGCAAGAACCTGTAAAGAACTTGATACCTTTCATTAATAATAGTGCATAATGCATATTATTGACATGATACGCGGATGCATGGTCAGACCTTTCTTTTATAGAATAATAATATAGAAATATAGATGCTAAGCTCCTATTCCTATAGGAGGAAAAAACCGTCTTATAAGGAATCCAATTCAATTCCCTGAGCCTTGCATAAAACATCAAACTGATGAAAACACCGCCAACAGTTAACTATCATAGTATATTGCTTCATCGTTCCCACGCGATTCAACGTGAAGCATTTCAGAGAATGAGCTGAACATTTGTGAACTAGAACAACGTGAAAATTTCCTCCATCAAATGCTCACACAGGAATCTCTCACCTATCAATGACCATTAGGAATTCGATTGTAATTTCACAATTAGAATTCCATATTCCATGGTCAAGCTCTTATGACAAACATTCGAAGTCATATAAGGAAAGAGATCTGCTTCGAAAAAATAAGGAAGATCTTTGATAGGGAATTTTTTTTGTTATTTCGTTCAGTTGGTGAAAAATACAAATAAAACAATGGGTGAAAAGAAGGAAGCAAGAAATCTTTCACGAAATCAACTGTCTTCTCGGTTCTTCCTACCCACCACTGTTCTCATTCCTCCTCGGTTTTTCAGAAGGAAACATCTAATAAGTAATAAGCATAACAATGTGGAAGTTCAACTCTGCAGAATCTGGTATCAGCAAAAAGGAAAAAGAATAATGACTTAGTAAATGGAAAATATATTCCTGCTCTCTACAAAAAATGATCTACTGGGAAATTTTTTTATCTAACTATCACATTCCAAAGTTAGGTAGTGGGGCATGGTCTTCCATGTGGTTACTTTAAGTGCCCTCAAAGCTGAGTATGTTGTTTCCTTCAGAGGGTGTGACACGTCTAATACAGTGAAAGTATGAACCTTATTATCAATTTCAATCCAACTAATAGCCTGACCCTTTCCTCCCCTGTCTCTCATCCAAAATATGTCTTATTTTCTCAACCAATTCCCATTTCCCAAGTGAAGCATATGTACTTAAAAGAAATTCGTAGGCAGCAGAGGATTGTGGCTGCAATTTAATAAGGAATGCAGCTACTTCTGTCTCATGATCTCTATTCCCATGCATTCTACATAGACCCATCGAAGAATTACAAACATGGTTACCTGGATTACAATCCATCATCTGCAGATCCTTCACTGATACATTAAAAGATCTAGCTTGACCCAAAAGATTAGCTAAGCGCGTATAGTGTTCTTGGTCAGGGATAACACCATGCTCACTAGTCATGGACTTAAATAACTGAAGCCCTTCCTGAACAAGACCTGAATGACAACAAGCATTTAGAATGCCAACAAAAGTGGCCCTATTTGGCTTCACTCCTAATTTTAGCATATTATATAGCATCATAATTGCTTCTATACCATACCCATAGTGAGCCAGTGCCAATATCATCGTGTTCCACAACACTACATCCTGCTTATTTCCAATGAAATTAAAGACTCGCATGGCAGTTTCCAAGCTTCCACATTTCGAATACATGTTAACAATAGCACAAACGACAACAGTATTAGGTTTGATGTTATTCAGCACCAAAAAAGCATGTATTTGTCTACCATGCTTTAGTGAAGCGGTAGTGGCACAAGCAAAGAGGCATGTACTGAGTGTAAATTGATCAGGTCTAACTTGATGCTTGATCATTTGTCTAAACACCCCAAGTGCTTCATAACCCATACCATTTCTTGCATAACCTCTAATCAAAGATGTCCACGAACAGGAATCGCTTTTAGGCATCTGACTAAACAACTCAGCGCCCGATTCCATGTCCCCCCATGTGGCATAACCCGAAACTAATGTTGTCCACGCACGAACATCCCTCACAGGCATGTCATCAAATAATCTCCTCGCATCTTCCAACTTCCCACACTTGGCATAAGCATCAACAATTAAGCTGGATATAACTACATTGGACGAAAATCCAACAACTAAAACCTGCCCATGGATCTGCCTACAAAGTTTTAAATCCTTCAACTTTACAGAAACAATCAAGACACCGGCAAAGCTAAACTCATTATACCCCACAGACAATCTCCTCAAGTGTCCATAAAATCTCAAAGCCTCAGCAAATCTGCCCTTGTGTGCATACCCAGCCACCATTGAATTCCAAGATACATGATCCTTGTGAGGCATTTGGTAGAAGAAGCTCCTAGCTTGCTTCAGCAAGCCCAATTTAGCATACCCAGAAAGCATATTGTTCCAGGTGTACAAGTTTCTGTCCTCCATTTTGTCGAACACCTTGCGTGCCTGAACGAAATCGCCGCAGCTGAAGTACATGGAGATCAAGTGGTTGGCAAGAAGCGTTGGGGGGCGTTTGAAACCGGTGAGCTTCAAGTGGAGGTGAATCAACTTGCCCTCTCGGTAAGACCTGGTTTTGGAGCAGTCGCGCAGGAGGGTGGCGAGAACGTGACAGGGTAAGCGAATGCCCTTGAGGCGCAAGAGGTCGAGAGAAGAAACGGCGTTGGGGAGGGAAGGGTTGGAGAGGAGGGACTTGACGATGCAGAAGTTGTGGAATGAGGGAGATGGCATTGGCATTGCAGAGAAAGACCATGTGAATGTGAAGTGTGTGAGTGTAACTTGAACAACTTCATCATCTATGTCAGTGACGATGAATGTGAATAGGAAATGAAATTGGAGGAAGACTTTAATGGTGGATTCGTTAAACCAGCTCCGGCCACCATCGACGGTGGATCTCAGCAAAACCAATATGGTCAACAACGCATCGGCCTGCGCCGTGCTTTCACCGAACCGTATTAACCCCAACTTTAAAATAAAAAATAAAAAATAAATCCTAGTTTACTCTCAGAAGAAAACATTTTCTGTTTTTCTGTTTTTATTTTTACTTTAAATGGAAAATTATCACTTATTTATTTTTTGTTTTTCTGATATTTGTATATAAAAGTTAGTAAAAAAAAAATTTCTCTACTTTTGTATAATTTTAAAAAAATAAGAAATAAATTGAAAACAAAGTGTAAGATTGTAATTAAATGTAAAATGATTTAGCATCTATTTTAAATTTAATTTATTAAATCCAAAAATTATTTGTTTAAAATATACACTTGGATGAATTATTTCATCATCGTTATTACTTCAGTATATAATTTATTGATCTTTTTGTTTTAATTTATAGCAATTGTTTATTATGAATATTATTTTGAAAATTTTAAACCAACTGAAAGTTTTGATTGTATTATTTAATATTTTATTTTAAATACAATCGATATGTAAATTATTAATTATTATTAATTCTTAAAAAGATAATAATAACTAAAAAGTTAGATCAGAAATGTGAATTTGGTTGTAATATATATGAGACTAAATAATAGTTATTATAGTATTATTTTATTTTATTTGATATAATTATACAAATAACTCCAATATAGTGAGTGATTTGCCTATGATTTGTTTCTTTTTAATTTTATAATTAATTATTTTTTTACATAAGTAATTTTTTTATGTTGTGTTCTATCTACCTCCCTTCATCCAACTTTGACACTCCTTGTGCCATGTTTGGTTTCAATTTCCACACACACACACAAAAATGTTTGGTTTCAATTATACTCCATTTGTTCATAAAAGGAAAACACAAGCGTTATACATAATTTGATTAGGATCTTTTAGATATGAATAAAGTGGATGAAATTGAACACTTATATGATTATAATTGTGATTATTAAGTTTTAGTATGAAACATAAGTGACACCAAAAAGATGGGGAAAGAATCCAAGTTGTTTAAAAAATAAATAAACACAACACTTTAATTGAAAAAACAAAGTATTTTGGAATAAAATTCATGTCAATACTTTGACCATCTTTAAACATTATCAAATATTTATCGGCGTACATTTTTTTTTAATGTACATACTCTTTATTTGTCATCAAATATTAACAATTGAAGACATTTTATTGACTTGACTTTGCATAATGCAGTATACATTGATGCTGGGTGAAAACATGCATATGCATTGAAAGATAGTCTCACATGAGAGAAAGAAATTGTCATTGACTTTTATTTTTAACCATCATTGCAAACTACAAAGTCAAAGAAAAATCCCTCGTTGTAATTTAAACGGCAATCCTAGATTTAATTGCAATCAAATTCATCTTTGCAATAAAAAATTTATCCCTAATATTTTGTTGATTATAACCATTGAAATAATGACATTTTTCTCCAACTTATTTATTAGTAATTTGGTCCAGTTACATAGGTCAGTTGGCTGTTCAATGTTTAAAAATATATAACAAGCACTCAAACCCTTAACTCTAATTTGTAATTTTGAATTCTCGAATATTTGTTGTGATTTAAAAACTCAAAAGTAAATTGAATCTCATTATCCTCATCTGATTGAGATGAATGGTTTATGCACTCAAACCTTTTCCACAATTAGGTATTAATGATATAACTAAACCATTCACCTAGCCAATACACTCAAAGTTAGAGCAAAATTTCTCACTCGTAACAAATAACGTGACATGTTAATTTTCTGTGATAAGCAAAGTCAACCAAAAGATAATAATGAATCTCCACAATCCTAGACTAGTAAGTTATCGAAAATTTTAATTTCACTTCCAATATTTTCATTTACATCCAGATTGTCACCCCCAATTCAACAAATTAATTTCGAAAACTGCCTTGCATCATCTCAATCTGCATCTATGCACACCAAGACTATGCAATATTTCAAAACATTTCATGTTATATTCTCAATCTTTTTTTACAAGAATAAACAAATAATCCGTGAATTTCCCTAAAAAAACAAAAAAAAAAACGGTGAAATATATGTTCTTTAACACGAGTAAGTTTTACATGAAAGATATACTACATTGAATAACAAAAAATGTTAAAATAAAGCTCAATAAAAAGTGATTTATTAAAGTGAAGGCTTACCCATGTCCATGTGAAACGCAAGCCACACAAGATCAAATCTATTCTATAAACATTTCATCCACGTCACAGTGTCACACTGACTTGCGTATTTGACGACGACTCCTATGCGCTTTTCCCCACCGTCCGATTCATATCTCTCACCATAATCTCCAGCCGTTCATCTGTCCTTATCTCTATATTTCAGTCCACCTCTTTACTGGCATTTGCAATTGCTAACGAGTAAAGAAACCCTCCTCGGTCGTGTTATGAAATACACATTCCCAATCACATTCTCAACTCAACCTCCATTTCATTTCCTCTCTCCCTCTCTCCCACTCTCTAATCCACTCCTAATACACAGGTTAGCATTTCTCCTATTATCTGCTTTTTTATTCAATCGTTTTCTTTATTTTATGCTAAACCCTAATCACCTGCCTCTCATTACTTCACTCCATTACTCTCCTCTCTCAACATTATTATTCTTTCTATTTCTAACGGTTAAGTCGTATCGGGCATCGATTTTAATTGATTGTTATTGCTTTTGAAACTTGCAATTCTGATTTGTGAATAGTATTTCTTAATGTTTCGTTCCTCCGCCTCCGTTTTTTCTTATCATTATCATTATATCGGTTATATGGCTTTCTGATTCCCCTCCCCGCCCCCTTTGATGAATCTAGGGTTTTTTAGTGACATCCGGGATTTTGTTATGGATTATGAGGCTGATGGTTTTGGTGCCAATGGCGAGGGAGAGAGCAAGAGAGTAGTGGGTGGTGAAGGGGTTTCTGAGGAGAGTGTAGCCGGTTCTGATCAAGTCAAGGGTTTAGAAGCAGAGGAGGTTTTTCAGGAGGCAATGGAGCCACGGGAGCAGGTCCATGATCAAGGATCCGAACTCAATTTGGAGGATGCGGTAGTTGATAAACAAGATGATGCCGAAACCGGTACTGCATTGACTTCTGCTTTGGCGGATGGAAATACTCCAGATGCCGCGCAGGAGCCCGATTCCTTTGAGGAGGCTGCTGGGGCTGATGCTGACTCTGGGAAGCTGGGGGAAGATGAGGTAATTGCTGAGCAAGACTTGGAGGAAAGGGACGGGCAGGGAAATGATAATGTTCATCTGGATGGTGTTGATTCTGGAGTGCCTGAGGATGGAGAAATTTTTGATGAATCCCATGGTGTGGGTGATGATAATCTGGAGAGCAGTGATGGGGGTGGTGGAAAGGAAGAATCTGGGTTAAATTATGACAGAGAAATGTTAGTTCAGGAGAATGGTACTATGATGGATGAAAATTCTGGTTTGGTGAGTGAGAAGGCTGAAATTGATGATTCTGAATTCATGACTCCTAGAGAAAATGGTGGTATGATATTTGAGAATGGAAGCACAAACAAGGTGGATGGTGTTGCTACTGAACCTATTATGGAATCTGAATCCAGTGAGGTGATTCCAGCCCAAGGTACTGATGCTGGGGATTTGAAGGAGTGTGGCTCGGATACTGAACTTGGAGATGACAAGGTAGAGGTAAAGTTAAATGCTTCAGCTGATCCTTCTGGGGAGATTCAAGATGATGCATCTGAAGAAGTACACAACAATTCTGCTCACATGACTATAGAACATCAAGATGAAGTAACTAGGGATATGAAGGATGATTCTCTGGGCACTAGTATGAGTCACGAGGATAGAAATGGTGAAGAAATGAGTACTGATGGCATTCAAAATACTGAAGTAAGAGATTATGGTAATGGCTATGCTGAAGCTGAAAGCTCACCACCCTTTTTGGAAAATTCCTCTACTAATCAGACATCATCTATTCAGGAGGCTAGTGCAGCTGAACCAAAGGAAGCAAGTAATAAGGATGATCAATCTCAGATTTCTGATGAAGAGCATAGAGATCATGTCAACACTTCTGTGGTTGAGGAGCCTGAAAGCATACAGGAGAAGATTATTCAACAGAAAGTAACCACTCAAGTGACTGGAGAGCAACATGTTCAACCTGCAGCATATATTTCTTCTTCATCGGAAAGGTCTGCTGGTACTGTGCCTACTCCTGTCCGTCCTTCATCCAAAAATTCTCCTGCTGCTGGGTCCACTCCTGTTCATCCAACTGGCCTTGGTCGTGCAGCTCCATTACTGGAACCTGCATCTCGGGTAGTGCAGCAGCCCCGTGCTAATGGTGCTGTATCTAATGCTCAGTCCCAGCAAATGGAGGACTCCTCGAGTGGGGAGGCTGAGGAGTATGATGAGACACGTGAGAAACTTCAGATGATCAGGGTGAAGTTTTTACGGTTGGCTCATAGGCTTGGGCAAACTCCCCATAATGTTGTTGTAGCTCAAGTTTTATATAGATTAGGACTGGCTGAGCAACTCAGAGGAAGGAATGGGGGTCGTGTTGGTGCTTTTGGCTTTGATCGTGCAAGTGCAATGGCTGAGCAGCTTGAAGCAGCAGGTCAGGAGCCACTTGATTTCTCTTGTACAATAATGGTCCTTGGAAAGACGGGAGTTGGTAAAAGTGCTACCATCAATTCTATTTTTGATGAGGTTAAGTTTAATACCAGTGCTTTTCATATGGGAACCAAGAAGGTTCAGGATGTTGTGGGAACAGTGCAGGGCATTAAGGTACGGGTCATTGATACGCCGGGACTTCTACCTTCCTGGGCAGACCAGCGAAGCAATGAGAAGATCCTCCACTCTGTTAAGCACTTTATTAAGAAAACTCCGCCTGATATTGTGTTGTATCTTGATAGGTTAGATATGCAGAGCAGGGATTTTAGTGATATGCCACTCTTGCGCACAATAACTGAAATTTTTGGGCCATCCATTTGGTTCAATGCCATTGTGGTTCTGACTCATGCTGCATCTGCTCCTCCTGAAGGCCCTAATGGTACTGCTTCCAGTTATGACATGTTTGTTACTCAACGTTCACATGTTGTGCAGCAAGCCATTCGTCAAGCAGCTGGTGACATGCGTCTCATGAATCCTGTATCCTTGGTGGAGAACCATTCTGCTTGCAGAACAAATAGGGCTGGTCAGAGAGTATTGCCAAATGGCCAGGTTTGGAAACCTCATTTGTTACTTCTATCTTTTGCCTCCAAAATTCTGGCTGAAGCAAATGCTC
>PYAF01004757.1:308560-319285 GCA_007407185.1 Glycine tomentella | reverse complement strand
ATGAAAATGAACATGATGACTTGCCGCCATTTAAACCTTTAACTAAGGCTCAGGTGGAAAAGCTGTCTAAAGCTCATAAGAAAGCATATTTCGATGAGTTAGAGTATAGAGAAAAGCTTTTGATGAAGAAGCAATTGAAGGAAGAAAAAAAGCGACGAAAAATGTTGAAGAAAATGGCAGAATCAGCAAAAGATCTGCCTAGTGACCATAGTGAAAATGTGGAAGAAGAAAGTGGCGGTGCAGCTTCTGTCCCTGTTCCCATGCCAGATTTGGCCCTGCCTGCTTCTTTTGATTCTGATAACCCCACTCACCGGTATCGTTATCTTGATTCGTCATCAAATCAGTGGCTTGTAAGACCTGTTTTAGAAACTCATGGATGGGATCATGATGTGGGTTATGAAGGGTTGAATGTAGAAAGATTGTTCGTTGTCAAGGAAAAAATACCTTTATCTTTCTCCGGTCAGGTTACTAAAGATAAAAAGGATGCTAATGTTCAGATGGAAATATCCAGTTCAGTTAAGCATGGGAAAGGGAAAGCAACTTCATTAGGTTTTGATTTGCAAACTGTGGGGAAGGACTTGGCTTATACATTACGCAGTGAGACAAGATTTACTAATTTTAGAAGAAATAATGCAACTGCTGGTCTCTCATTTACTTTACTTGGTGATGCCTTATCATCTGGGTTGAAGATTGAAGACAAATTGGTTGCTAGTAAGCGATTCAAGCTGGTTGTCAGTGGTGGTGCAATGACAGGGCGTGGTGACATTGCTTATGGTGGCAGTTTGGAGGCCCAACTGAGAGATAAGGATTATCCTCTTGGTCGTTTCTTGACTACGCTTGGCCTTTCTGTTATGGATTGGCATGGAGATCTTGCTGTTGGGTGCAATGTGCAATCTCAGATCCCAGTAGGACGACATACAAACCTTGTTGCCCGGGCCAATTTGAATAATCGAGGGGCAGGACAAATAAGTATTCGATTAAATAGTTCAGAACAGCTTCAAATTGCTTTGATTGGTCTCATCCCTCTCCTAAAGAAGCTAGTTGGTTATCATCAACAAATGCAGTTTGGACAATACTAATAATGAGAGTTAGTTTATTTGAGCTGGAGCACTTTCATGGTATTAGGGAATGATTTCAAGATGGCATCTTTCATGAAATGAGTGATACTGAATTTCGTTATGTTTTTTATACTCAAGAGTTTGTCTTATTTGATCATAAAGTAGTACTTTTCTGTTAGCAATTCTCTTTTGGTGTTTTTGTTATGTTATGCTGCTGAACTCTTAAGAATTACATCAATTTTATTCTTGTCTTCTGCGTATATATTTAAGATATTGTAAATTCTTTTCTTTCTTAGAATGTTATCACTTGTACCTTTCGGTTTCTCCATACTCTAATAGCAGTTTGTGCTCTAAGTGCCATTCCCTTAAATTTTGCTCGTTGGTTTTTAGCCCGTCACAGTGCCTTTAGTATGTGTCTATCATCCCATCCAAATCAACACAACTGCTACTTTAAATTATTAAAAAAATTCATTGGGACTCTGCCAACCAAGTTCCAAAAGATGTCCTGCCTTTTTTTTCCCTTCCATGAAAGAATGCTCGATAAGTGTTTTTTTTTTTTTTATATATATATATATTTTGCGTGAATTATTGATTATGTTGGGCCATTTTTTTTTCTCGGCCTTTTATGACGGTCCTTGATGCAAAATAGTCGGCGATTGTGATACAAGAACTACATGACAGATAAAAAAAAAACCTACGCGACAAGGCAACGCCATTGGTTCATATACTGTTCACTTTCCCACCGTTTGAGTATATCCAAGCAAATTATCCGCTGGTGCTTGTCATTAGTGAATGCATTATCTTATTCAAAATAAGAATGCAAGTTCTTGTTAGTCACCAGTGGCCAAGACAAGTGATTTTATTTATTTATTTAAAATATTCATGTAACATGCAAATCTTCTAGAGTAAAGCACATCTAGTTATAGCACTTTCGGGAGAACTAGCGTGTACCTTTTTAATTTTACACATCGACAAATCTCAACTTATGCGAGAAAGTGACCATTGTGCCACTGTTTAAAATTTAAATTCTCTGAATGCCACGTCGAAAAACTTATTTGTCAAAATGTCATGTGGTATATTTCGTCACCAAGGAAGTGAATTACGTAAGCTGACGTGGCGTCCTCGTGTTGGACGGACTGACCGGGCAGGATACGTGACGCTCAATACGTATTTCGTTTAAGGGGGTAACGAATTAAGTTGATCATTGGGACACGTGTCACACTACAGAAATTTGTGGTGTGGTGTGGTGATATTAAACTTCAAGCGGTCATAACTTTTGACAGGAATGTCCGATTGAGGCGCGGTCTGTGTCAAAACGTTCGAAATTAAGAGAGGAAGGCCTTGGCAAATTCCCAATTTGCTCAACTATTTTTTCCAAAAAATGCTACTAAGTGCCTCAAAATTAGGATTTAAGATTCAATCATCCAAAAATTCCTTTTTGTCTATTTTTTTATTATTTAATTAGTTAATTTAATGTTATTTTTATTTTTTTAATTACTTTTCTGAATTTCGAGCTTTTTAAGATATCGTATGCCTTCATCGGACATTTCTATCAAAAATTATAAATGTTTGAATTTTAATATCACCACCAATTCCTGTAGCGTGACACGTGTCCTGCTTGTTATTTGACCATGTGTCATGGATGCACCTAATTCGCTAGCCACCTCAGCGAAATACCACAAACTGACACGTATCCTGTCCCATTTCTCCCTGGGCGCTGACATTGGGACCACGTAATTCGCTGGTCCCTGTAGCGAATTATGTGGCCAACAGGAGGATGCCACCTAAGCAAGCCTATTTCGCCTGGAAGCCCAACGAATTTCTCCACTTGACAGTTGGGGAATTTGTACCTTGGGCATGACATTTAGGGTATCTTTTTTGCGAACAGCTGTCAATGAGCTACCTGTGAGTTGTTTTCTTTCTGTTGGTATAATTGTCATTCCTTATTGTATCTTATCCTTTTAGTGAGTTGTAATATCTAGTCTATATAATTCCCAAGTATAATGGCAATGATTATTCAATGAGAAGAACCCTTTTCCAATACAATCATTTTTCTCAGTCGTTGTCCTCTTTGATCCCTTTTCATTTTAAGACCACGGTGTAACAGTAGTCCAATTCTTCGAAGACAGACAATCCAGGACAATACAAGAGCCTAAATATTGTATTCGTCGGGGTAAAAAAGATTTTTAAATGGTACACTTATTTATTTTTGGATAAGTAGTGTTGGATGGAATGACTCTCTTTTTTATCTCATTTCATAATTATATTTTTATTCTTTAATTTATTACTAAACCGATAAAAAGGCATCTGTATGAATTCATATAATTTTAGCGTGTAAAAGTTTCGTATTAAAAGTATGTGTGGATAAATTTTTCAACAATCTAGGGCAAGAAAATAAAATAAGTTTTTTTAAAGCTAAAATTAGTTTATAAATAAGCTAACATGTAGAAACTTACATTAATTTCTCTAAGAGATGGGTTTGTTTTTATGCATGTACTAATATTAATTTTAAATTATGTAGAAATATATTTCATTTCTTTTAAATGCTCATGGAGAAGTTTATCCAAAAATACCTTGAATAGAGACTAATTAACAAGCAAAAGAAAATAGAAAAATAACACAAGAAATAATTAAAGATTTTATTGACGGCTCAAAGACATCAGAAGGAGTAACTCAAAGACATATTAGCTGCTTTAGCAACCGGCGAAAAGATGAGAGACAACTTATAAAATGGTGGTTTTGAATATGTTGTTGTTTCTGGTACAGCAGCTACAAGAAGTCAAGACTTTTCCCCATGTGGCTGAAAGCTGTGTAAGGTAAAATTGCAGGAATGCTACTATTTATTATGAAATTCTTATACAGAAGTTGTTAGAAATATTTATTGATCAATCGTGTGATTAGGAATGTGGTAATAAGGTTTGAATAACAACACTCTTTAGGCGTGATGGTAAAAAAAAGGTACTTACTAAAGTCATTCGATCAAAACGGAAGCATCTACCTACCTACCAACCTATCTCTAGCAGTAAATATCGGCGCCATGCATGGTGGTGTTTGGTGAACAAAGAGACATTTAACAAGTGTCTTGTTCTTTTTTCTTCACCTTCTTAGCAAAGCCCAAAGAAAGAAGGCCAATGCGATAAAGGCGGGAAAAAGAGACGTTAACATACACCGTATTACCTTTTTCCATCCCAAAACAGAACAAATTAAAGAAAATTAACAATAATGACGTATCATACTGGTTATATATGATTGTGAAATGGACAATGATTTAAGGGATTGTATAACTTACCTTTGTAAAAATGGGATTAGAAAACCCATCAAAGATGATTGGTGCAATTAATATCTATAATCAATCATTTAGAAGAGAAAATTGCAGCAATCATTTTTTATGGAATTGTTTATTTCCATTTTTATTCAAAATTAGACAATCTCACGATTTAATTTAATTAAGAGCGGTGACTTGATAATTTTAACCTATGATGTGCACTTGTAGTCTAATGTTAAATATTTAAGTCATTATAAGAATTAAGTAGGAGATTATTAGATTATTTTAATTCAAGAGTGACTCATGTAATTATAAAAATGATTTTAAATTAAAGAATACCTTGATGGTTGTTAGGCTTAAAATGTGGTAAAGTCATTTTGGGATCAAGAGTTATTAAGATAATTTTCCTTTTTTTTTTCTTCATTAAAGGGTAATTTTTTACAATCAAATTTGAATGATGAATTTGAAAAAAGATGTTATGGGAGGTTGGTTAGTTAGTTTTCATTCTAAAAGGACCTCAATTATGCAAATCTCTCTCTCCTAGAAAAACTTTAAGGGGAGATACTGTTCGTAAGACAAACCACTAAAGGGAATAAGAGAAGAGAAAAGAGTTTCAAGAATACGTAAAGAAGATTTGAGGAAATATCAAATGGTAATTTTTGCACTGCATTATTGATTCAATTAAGTTTTCTAAACTTAGTTACAAAAGTTTTAAAAAATGATAAATGTGGGAAACACATTATCTAAAATTCCTAAAGAATAGCTTCTTATAAGTTGAAACATAAGAAATTACACATCACAGTATTCATTTATAAAAAAATGTGTCGCTTGTACCATAAAAAACGTATATGCTTCAATTTATCCCAACGAAATAATTATCCTTTTATAGCTTCAAAAGATTAGCTTTTGAAAAAATAATTACTTCTAATAATAACATCAACGGGCACACAAATTTCTTTAGGTAACTGAAAAGTGGGGATGAGGCTTCCTTGAATTTGTAGCTTGCTCAAAGTCATAAGCTATCTCAATTAATTTGGGCTCTGTTCCCTTTAAACCCCCAAAAAAGATTCCAAATGGCAATCCATAGCTATCATAGCCACCTGGGACAGTAATTAATTATTTGCAGGATAACCTCCAATTGCTAGCACAGGAGAAGCAGCAGCACCTAAAGTTACCAACGCATCCAATTGATTCTCCTTCATTAGCTTCTCAAACCCTTTCTCTAATAATTGCTCCATCAATTTCATCCTGTCCAAAGCCTCTTGTCATTTCAGATGCAATAAGGTTATCCTGCCTGTATTCATTTGTCTTTTCATGCAACAAGAAGTGCAAAAACAACCATTCGTAGTTCGTTTCAGCAATATCAAATTGCTTTGCAAATGATTCTATATATGTATTTTATGATTGTTTTCAAGTTAAATAAAAAAATTTAAATTTAAATAAGAGAAATTCAAAATGTGTGTTAAATGTTAATTCATTTGTACTTTAATATACATAGATAAATTGCTTGAAAATTTCTGACATTTGATCATACAATTAATATGTTTAGAATCTTATTCATAAAAGTTTAATACGGAAAATGTGCACAAAAAAGGTTATTGTTACAGAATTAAAAGTAAACTAAACAAATTTGAGACATGTTTAAGTAGGTTATATTTGTAATTAATAAGGAAAAAAATCGGTAGATGAAAGTATGTTTGGAGAATTGAATGTAAAAGGAAAATTAAGGTAGAAAAAACGATAGATGTTTTTTAACAAAGAACATAACACTTATAATTTAAAATTTTCTTTTAGTATCAATATGTAGTTTATTGATTGATTTGCTTAAAACCTTAGGCTCATTAACTACATAGAGATCCATTGGCCTAGTTAAAGATAAATTTGTTAATCTATTTATAAATTTTATTACAAAATAGACTTTTAATAGGTCCAGTCATAAAAAATGGCCTATGCAAAGAAAATAAATACTACTGATCAAACTTTATATTTAATGAACTGATCAATCTTGCCTAACTCGTTTTGTCCTTAATTAAGTGTCTTTAATTCCCAACTGATGAGTAAAACTCTTCAATTGATGAATTTGAAGCAATATAAGCTTAAATGAGGGGTGAGAAGCTACACAGCAAGAAATAGTAATGGCCTTATTCCATGCTACTATTCATCTAAAAATGATAGCATATTATACTTACTAAATCAGGGTGATTGATATTGAATTGAATAATCTTAGCTAGTGACCTTACAAGAGAAAAAACGAGCTCCTTCAGAAAATCGTTGATGGACAACTTGAACTCTGCCAATAAGGTTAAGGTCTTCATTTCACAACTTTGGAGAGGGTTGAGAATGGTGCTTAAATTTTCTATTTCGAAATTATCTACCACCATTGCACCTCTTTGCCTTGAAGAGAAAAAAACAACATAATCTAATCTTAGTGAAGCTTAGCAAAGGCCCGGAGAGTCACCAATATTCTAAAGCAAAATTCTATTTTTACCTTAACACATTAAGATGGACCTCAAAGATGGAAATGACATTGATCCATCATAAGAATTCAAAAATGGATTCCTAACAACACCAAACTTCGTCCTTTGAGGCTTGAGCCCATCCCTTTTTAGGAACTGCGTATGTATACACACTGCTTTGGCTTTGACGTAACCTTATTTAACTTGCTACCTATCTTAATCAACTATAATAATGTAGTAATACTTTATATGTGGCTGCCCGTTATTAGATGTAATCCCGTGTGCGATATATTAATACTGCAATTTATTACCTATCAATAAGCTATAATAATATAGTAATACTTGACCCCCTTGTTGTATATGGTTCTTTCTTTGTTTATGTTTAGCTAATGGAGGATTTTTACTAATCATATATAGATAGGCATCTCCGCATCTGTCGGTCGAGATCACACAAAGGCAAAGCACTGGTGTTGAGGTTGAAAATGAATACTTGGAACATATTGAACCTTGTCGACAGAGAGAGCAAGCTCCATTCCCCTGACCCTGAAAATGAATGGCTCATACCATACATACCATCACCGAATTTTTGTTTGAACAGGTGTAGGAATAGTCCAAAAGCTTAAAGATGAAGCTAGGTTAAGCTGCTGCATCTAAAAATGTTAAAAGATAGAAGCAGCTGATGCTTCAAGTAAATTGAAATTAAAGTATATTTTTAAAGGCTTACTTATCTTAAATTCTTTCAATGTGCAGATAGCAGTCAGTGTAGTCTCACTAGTCTGCAACAATTAACACAAGGATGCTTAACGTAGGCCACTCTAATAATTAATTAGAGCTGCATATTAACCATTTGCAGAGTTTAACTTGGAGGAGAAAGAAAACCAAGTCGTTTACGATGTCAGATTACTGGGTAACATAAAGCGCCAGTGGAAGAAGCTTTTGTTATTCGCTGCAACGAGCGGATTCTGAATATCTGAGTTATCAAGGCGCATACATATATTATTATTGAGTTGAACATGAACATCCTTTGATATGAAATTCATCACGAAGCTTACTTAGATTATGAATGATGTGGTGGGGAGGGGGGGATTACAGCGACATTTAGCAACAAACATATTCATAAAAACGACTGCCTAAGCTACCAGCACAGCTATCAAAAATGTCTCTTAACTGTTTCAGTATTAATCTCTCACAATAAAACATGAAAAAGATAAAGACGGACAAAACTTCAATGGGAACAAAAATTAAGTTTTAGAGGTTCAATGTTCATTTCCAACTCTCTTATCGATCCATCTGCAGGGACCAAAAGTAATTGACGGCTCTTCAATTTTCTTCAACGTGTTCATCTTCCACTTCCTTTTTTTGATCAGGTTCATCTTCCACTCTCTCAGCACTGCATTTAAGAGCAAACAGCTCAACAGCATTACAAACGGGGTTAAAAATAACAAGTTACAAACATACTCCATTATGAGAAAATAGAAATTATGGCATGTTCTAAGCACAATGTAGGATTATGTATGCTCCGTTCCATTCAAATGATGACATTTCAAGCCTGCTTGCTTGCTTAATTAATGGTGGGGTCCACCACTAACACATTTATCATTTTTTTATTAAAAAACAAGGCTTAAATGATAAAAATATGGAAATATTGTACTAAGTCCATCATAATAAAAAATAGAGTAAACAAAATCCAGCATACGGTACTCTACGAGCATGTAACAATTTCTGCTTGAAGATCTTCCAACAATCAATCAAGTCTTAGGCTAGCAAAATGACCCAAAGCCTAATGGTAACATTCTTATCATCCAGGAGAGACAGACATGCACTATAATGCTTAAAAACCATATTGGCATAAGGAATACAGAAAGCTCAGTAACCAAAAGTGTTATTGAGAAACTTTTTTTAAAAAATCCAAAAATCAGTACTCTAAATTAGTTGAAAATCCTACTGAAAAAAGTACATAACGTCGGAAAGGTGAAGATTATAACTAGAATCTCATCTGCATTAGATAAAGTAACACATTGCACACACACAAATAAACTTTTCGGAACTGGTTGGAAAGTGCAAATTAACATCCCTCCCTGAGCACATCACAACCAGGCGAATTAACAATTCTGAGCCCTTAAGTTCATTTACTTTCCCATTCTGGTATCAGCTAAGGGGACACACTGAATCAATCAATCTTAAGTTCTTCATTATTATTATTATTATTATTATAAAAATCTCAAACACAAAAACAAGTAATGAAGAAGTAACCATGTTGGGTTGTTATAGGTGTCAATGACAAACCTTTTAGGGCGATCATCATCAGATTGGGGCTTCCTCCAACTCCTCTCAGAGCGACTTTCAGGAAAAATAGCACGTCCTCCACCACCACCGTTGGAGGACCCAAAACCCCTCTTTCCAAACCCATCACCACCACCACCACCACCACTTGTCTCCTTAATCTTGACGCTCTCAAGCTGCTCATCAATCTTCTTCCAATCCTGCCCTTTCTCCGCCAAAACCTGCTCCCTCGGCCTCGCCTCTCCGAACGGATTAACCCCTTTAGGCTTCCCCACATTATCCCCTTCATTGCTCACCGACAGTGTCCGAGGTTGCAACACAAGCTTCGGCCTCCCACCAACACTAACACTCTCGCTGCTACCAACAATGGACTCACTCTTCTTCTTATTGTTCCAATTGTCGGAATCCGCGCCGCTGCTGGAGCCGAATCCAACAACCCTCCTCTCTCCGCCGCCGTTGGAGCTGAATCTCCGCCCCTCCGACGGCACAAAGCTCTTATTCAAAAGCCAACTATCAGATTCATCCGCGCGAGACTGCGAATCGAAAAACCCTCCTTTGTCCCTCTCCCTCCTCTCAAACCCTCCTCCAGAGGGTTTCTTCACCGCAGCCCAATCATCAGTTTCGTCAGCGCGCGAAGGGGGAAGCTCGCGATTGGAATCCCTTGCCCCAAAACCATTTCTCCTGGGCTCGTCAGAAACCCTAGATGAACCCCAGCGGGAATTGGAAGACTCGCCGCCGCCGCCGGAGGAGTGGTTCCTGTTGGGGCGGTCGCCGTAGTTGCGGAAGCCGCCACCGAGGCCGGTGCGGTCGAGCTCCTCGGCGGTGCGCTGGCGGGGGCCGGTGGGGAGGACGACGGGATCTTGGTCGGCGAAGGAGGTGTCTGGTTTGGCGGTGAATTCGGCGAGGGAGTAGGTCTGGGCCTTCTTCTTCTTGGGCTTGGTGGTGGCGGCGGCGGCGAGGGAGGGGAAGTCGGTGAGTGGCTTGTCGTTGTTCTGTTGACGGAGTTCGTCTTCATGTTCCTCGGAATCGAGGGCCCATGCGCCGGGCTTTGACCACGCAGAAGACACAGTAGCCGTCATTCTTCTTTGATGATGACAAAGCAGAAGCAGCACTCACCACCGTTTCGATTTCTCTCTTTCTCTCTCTCTTCTCTCCCTAACAAACAGCTTGCGTTTTTCTTCAGCGAACCATAGCCATGCGGTGGACACTTATTTATATAAACATCAGACCATAGTGTTTCTTAAGGGTGCCAATTACCCTCCTCTTGTTTTCTTTAATAATAATAATAAAATGGTCAAATCAACAATTTAATCCTTTATTTTTCAGTTTAATCTTTTATCAGGGGAAAAAAATTAAAAAAAACATTTTTAAATAATCAATAACTTCAATTTTAAATAGATTAGAGGATTAGACTGGAAAAAATTAAGATAAAAGATTAAATCAAATAAAAAGATAAGATAAATGATTAAATTGATTTTTTTAAAATATAAAAGATTAAATTAAACAAAAAATAATATAAAGAATCAAATTAATCTTTTTAAATGATAGAAGACCAAATTGAAAAAAAAAAGATACAATCAAATAAGTCATTTAGAAAATAAGATAAATGATTCAATTTAATTTTTTAAAATATAAAAAATTAAATTAAACAAAAAAATAAGAT
>PYAF01004757.1:274195-287182 GCA_007407185.1 Glycine tomentella | reverse complement strand
TTTTTTTTTTTTTTTTTTTTTTTTTTTTTTTTTTTTTTGACGATATGCTCTCCATTTTTCTGAACTCTTCAAATTCCTGAATTCTGTAGGGCAATAATACTTCTGTCGAAATTTGGATAGACAACGTTGCCTTACAGCCATTCACAGAGGGGGAATGGAGGTCTCATCAAGATGAAAGCATCGAGAAGGTAAGCATTAGTTATTGAATAAATAGACTAGAAAGTATTATCAATACACTCAAACATTTTTTGCACACTTAGATTTTATAAATGATCGAGTCTCATTTTCAAACTAGTGAGAGTCACATGAATTTAAAATTACGGGAGAAAGTGAGTTTTCTCTATATTTTCCATTACATATATTAACCATCACACAATTGATTATTCAATGACGACAAAGATAACGATAATTCTTAGTTCTTATCAATACTTAAGTTTTTGAATATATAAAAAGGAATAAATAAAACATGATTGTGTTATGTGAAGATTAATAGAGATAATTGATTTCAAACCCCTAACATATCATAGCAAGAGATATAAATGATGTTTTCAACTAGGAAAATTTTCATATAGCTTAATAAAACTCCTGAATTTTCTGCAAAATCTATTAAATTGATCAATTCCAAAAATGTTTTGTTTTTCAACATTTGTAGTACATGATATATGCAAAAAAGCAAAAGAAAATTAATATACAACAAGTTTAAACGTGATTTGGCTTTGGCAGGCTCGTAAGAGGAAGGTGCTAGTCCGAGCAGTTGATGAACAAGGAAATCCTCTACCAAATGCAAGCATATCTTTTGTACTTTCAAGGCCAGGATTTCCATTTGGGAGTGCCATAAACAGTTTCATCCTGAACAATGGGTTATATAAGAATTGGTTCACCTCTAGATTCACTGTCACCACATTTGAAAATGAAATGAAGTGGTACAGCACCGAAAATGTGCAAGGCAGGGAAGACTACTCGGTTGCCGATGCCATGTTGCAGTTTGTAAAGCAACACAACATTGATGTTCGAGGCCACAACATATTTTGGGATGATCCTCGTTACCAACCTGGTTGGGTTCCTTCACTACCTCCATATCAGCTTAACTCTGCAGTGGAAAAGAGGATGAGATCTGTTGTGTCAAGATATAGGGGCCAACTTATTTCTTGGGATGTTGTGAATGAAAATTTGCACTTTTCATTCTTTGAAGGTAAACTTGGACAAGCCTTTTCAGGTAGGATCTTCAATGAGGCTCATAATATTGATGGACAAACAACTTTATTCCTGAATGAATATAACACCATTGAGGATAGTAGAGATGGTGTGTCAATCCCTGCAAGGTATATCCAGAAGCTTAAACAAATTCAAAGTTATCCTGGGAATGCAGGATTGCCAATTGGAATTGGGCTTGAGGCTCATTTCTCTGGTCCGGGTATTAACTTTCCTTATTTGAGAGCTTCCATCGATTATCTTGCTGCTACTCGTTTGCCAATTTGGATTACAGAACTAGATGTTGCAAGCCAGCCTAAGCAGGTAAAGTTCAACAACACCAAACTTACGTTATTTTTGCAACAATTTGATGATGTTGTTGGCAGAATAACTTATTCGCCGCTAGTAGTTATTAGATGATCACCACATTTTCATAGTCCCGCCTGATTAATCTCTAAGTGACAAGTAGTCGAGTTTTTCAATGTGCATGAAAGAATTAATATAAATCATATCATGTGGAGATTAATTGAGATCGATCATGATAGTTCCAAACTATCTAATAATTTCTCATGCCGTGCATACATGGTTAGAGAAAATGTTTGTGTTGTATTGTGTTGTTCTTTATATGAAATGTGGTTTTTTATTTTTTACCCATTTATTTATGCATTAAAAATTGATTATAGTTTTTCACTTATGATTTGTGCAGTCACAGTACTTTGAGCTTGCTCTTAGAGAGTTACATGGCCACCCAATGGTCAGGGGTATTATAATGTGGACAGCATGGTCACCACAAGGTTGCTATAGGATTTGCTTAGTAGATAACAATTTCAGGAACTTGCCTGCAGGGAATGTTGTGGACAGGCTCCTTTCTGAATGGAGGTTAAGCAAATTATCAGGAATGACTGATCAAAATGGATTCTTTGAGGCCAATCTTTTTCATGGAGACTATGAAATGGAAATCAGTCACCCTGTTATGAAGAATTACACCTTCACACAACTCCTACAAGTGACTCCAACAGAAGACTTCAAGGAAACAAAACAATTTGTACAACTTTCTATGAAGTAATTACTTACTTCTGCATATTAAACTTTTAGTGTATATATATATATATATATATATATATATATATATATATATATATAATTAAAAATTGAAAGGCCATTGCGTACCGATCTTTCTATCGTTGCTTGTTTGTTGTCTTACTCTTTTGCTTTAGCTTCACGCGTGCTGGAATAAGCTCAATTATTGCCCCTCTGTTTGCACATTCTTATTAACAATCATAGCCAAATAACATTGATATCGCGAGTACCACCATGTCCTTGCAACCGGTAGATCCAAAAAAAAAAATCAAGGGGGCACTAGTAGCATATCTAAGAAAATTTATTTATGTATGTATATTTAGTGGCGGGAGTTTGGGGGCAGCGTCCCAGATTTTTTTTTTTAAAGAAAATTTAAAGGAACAAACAATTATAAATCATAATCTAAAGAAACAAACAAATAGCTAGATCAAATTACTGTTCTGGATTGAATATAACAATAAAATAATTTTATTGTAATTTGCGATGAGATTTCAAAAGACTATAATGATAACATGAGAGTTAGTTTAGGTATAAGTATTGAGTTTCAGATATTTGAATATGAGCTGTTATAATATAGACTAAAATATTTCTACAAAATGCATGTGGATAAAATATACTTATCATTTCAATAAAGAGTAAGGACTTTAATCACCTTACAAATAAGTGTTAATGTATGAATTACAAATGAAAATAATTAACAAATACTACAAATAAGTGCTAAGGGTATATTAAAATTTTCATGGCAAAATTTAAGGATGGACAGAATATAACAAGCACTGAAAATAATTAACAAGCACCGCAAACAAATGCTAAGGGTATATTAAAATTTTAATGACAAAATTTAAGGGGGACAAAATATAACAAGTACTGAAAATAATTAACAAGTACCGTAAACAAGTGTTAAGTGTATATTAAAATTTTAATGACAAAATTTAAGGAGGGACACTACCCCCCAACTTATAAACTAGATCCGTCTATGCTAACAAGGCCGTAACTACCCAATAAAACACGGGTTAATTTCCATTGATTCTTTTATAAAAAATTTAAAAATAAGGACATTTTCGTATTTTTAACTTAGAATTTAAGGGAGGGCACTTGCCCCCCTTATGTAGGACCTGCATCCGCCTATGCTTATAATAGTTAAAAAATTTCACCGATAACAAAAATTAATATTTTTTTAAATCTATAACACCGCATAACTTAAAATGGAAATTCTTTGCCGTCTCAATTGATCTAAATAAGCTTAAGCTTGAATGAGTTCACGATTAAAATTTAAAACACACGCCTTGGACTGGGTCAGGCCCGTGCCCGCATCATAATAGGAATTTTTTGCATAGTCTTAAAACACATTCCTTTGCTTGGAGCATTGATTTTCGTACTCCTTATGATATCTCAATTTCTCAAGAGTTTAATGCACTGTGTCATTCAATCAAAGTAATTGTTTATATGATTTTAAAGATAATTACCGTAAAAGTAAACAAATTTATAATAAATGATTGATTATGTAAAATTATTTTATAGTGAGTATAACATTTTTTTCTCTTTTCTCAACTTACTTTTTTCTATAAAAAAAATTCATCAATACCCCATAAGAGTGTAGTAGTAAAAAAAAAAAAAACAAAAACACAAGAGAGTTAAGTAGCATGAAAAACAAAGGTATAAGAAGATTTAGTGGAAAACAAAAAAGTAAATTGTATTGAAATGAATTTAATTTCAATTAAAAAAGATAATATTTATATTAATTAATTTAATTACTACTAAAAAAGATAAATTATATCATAATTAATTATTTTAATTTAAAAATCTATTTTGTGTCATAATTAATTTAATTATTATTAAAAATTACTTTTAGAGAAGGCAATTTATATTTCGAATTAACTATACAATGAAACATTTTGTAGTTGATTGATACAGAGTGTCAATTTACAATACATAACAAAAAACATGATAGAATACACAACATGAACATGTTTTTCTTGAAGAATAATAATTTTGTAAAACAAAAACAAAAAAAAATGTTGGAATGAGAAGATAAATCAGGATGGGCGAAAATTAGCGCCCATTTTGTTATCATGGTTTAAATAAAGAGCGTACAGTCTCTTAATAGGACCCATAAGGGATGGGCCAGGCCCGTCCCCGCATCTCAACAGGAACTTTTGCATAATAACCTTAAAACACATGAATTTTGAATTTTGTTATCATGATTTTCGATGACCACACACACACACACATAATCAAAGAGCCACGGTCTCTTAATAGCACCTATAGTTCTGGTTTGGTCTCGGGTCAACCAAACACAGCCACAAAACCATGGCCTAATACGTTAAGTTTCTCCACTTCTTTTCAATTTTCTATTCTAAGTAAATACATTAATTTTCAGACCAAACATAATTCATCTATATTGCTTTGCTTATACTTTTTATGATATGATATGATGAGGGAGAACACAACATAAGATACAGAATATGACAGCTGGCAAGAGTCCATGGTCAGTGATACACGAGCCCAACTACACACCACTCCACTTTTTTGTTTTGACTCATCCAGTGTCCATTTAATTGCAACACGTGGCAGGTGTTTGGTTTTTTTTTTTTATATATATTTTTCATCATCTCTGCTTTTTGAGTGTGTGTGTGAAATCTCATTTATTGCTTTCTCGTTAGCCTTCAATTCGTTCACCAATTTCCTGAGGGAAAAGAGGAGGGGCCTTTGCCTTCGTTAGAGGAAGAACGGGGCATGTTCTTTTCTGTCCTCTCTCTCTCTCTCTCTGATCAGACAGACAGACACGCGCATAATACACATAGATGAAGCAGAGAAACTCTCTCTCTCGCTCTCTCTCTCTCTCTCTCATTATTGCTCCAAACCCATTCAGAGTACAGATGGATCTTCGATTATAGCGGTTTTAGCAGCTGGAATCTACACTTGCACCATGTGTGTTTCTACTGTTAATATATATTTTTCAACATAAACATTCAATTCCACCGCTGAAAGAAGAAATTGGAGAAGGTGTTGGAACTTTTTGAGCCCGTCTCAAGCCTTCATCATTCCATTCAATGATTCTAAAGGAGAGATCATTGGATCCCACCTCGGCCAAGTTTTTAAAAAAGTGCTAAATTCCACGAGCATTAGCAACCCGAGAAAGTAGTAAGTACTATAAAATTACTACTACATGCATGGCTTTTTGTTTATTCCGCAACAGGACCAAACCAAAATATATATACTCTAGTGTAAATAATTAAATAAATAAATAAAAATTACAGTACTTGTTGTTTTTGTTTGCTTGCAAAGTTTGTTGTTTACTTATTGTTTAATAATAATGTTGCAGCTAGCAGTTTAGGAATATAGAAATCATAGAGAGACGAAAAGAATGGTTATTTTGTGGTCTGCGTGTACTGGGATGATTGATTTCACGTGAGAGTTCTGCCACAGGTTCCGTGAGTATTGCGAGTGTGGAGTGGAGTGGAGTAGAGGAGTTTTGAGAAAAGCCAACCACTTCAACCGCAGTAAGTGTCTCCAATTTCATGGATCCCCACCAGAGTTCCCAAACAGAGCTATTAGCTAGCTCTTCCATTCTCATGGTTACTTTACTTTACTTTAACTGTGTTCTGTTCAAGTTTTTGGGTTAGATGAGTAGTTGAAGACTCTTTTTTTCCCACAAGAATGTCATGAGAGATTGTCAATGGTAGATCTGAACAAGACTTAAAAGTGAGTGAGAAGACCAAAGAAAGATCTGTTGTTGTCTCAACCGTTTTTCAGCTAATTTAAGTAGCTAGGTCAGTTAACTGTTAACTCTCCTCCTATGCATTAAAGTGTTCAATGGGTCTCATTATGGGAGGAAACCAAAACAGTTGAAATTAACTAAATCCCCTCACTTGCAGCAGTGTGTGTGTGTGGTTGGTCCCCAGCATGGAGAGATCCTATGATGTCGTCTTTGTTTTTCTCCTTGTCTCGGTTCTTTGTCTCTTCCTGTCCCAACCAGCAAGATCACAAGAAGACGATTCACAGGCACTTCTGGCATTGAAATCCTCCATAGACGCTCTCAAAAAGCTTCCATGGCGAGAAGGAACCGACGTGTGCACGTGGTTTGGGGTCAGAGACTGCTTCAACGGAAGAGTCAGGAAACTAGTTCTGGAATACTCCAATTTAACAGGTCCTCTGGATTCCAAGATCTTGAGCCGTTTGGACCAGCTCCGAGTCCTCAGTTTCAAAGGAAACTCACTCTCCGGGGAAATCCCCAACCTCTCCGCCTTGGTCAACCTCAAATCGATTTTCCTCAACGAAAACAACTTCTCCGGCGAGTTTCCCGCCTCGGTCGCGTTCCTCCACCGCGTGAAGGTCATTGTTCTGTCGCAGAACCATATCTCCGGCGAAATTCCGGCGTCGCTGTTGAATCTCCGGCGACTGTACGTTCTCTACTTGCAAGACAACGCGTTCACTGGACGCATTCCCGGTTTCAACCAGAGCAGCCTCAGGTACTTAAATGTGTCCAACAACCGGCTCTCCGGCGAGATTCCGGTGAGCTCGGCATTGATCCGGTTCAATGCGTCGTCGTTTTGGGGGAACCCGGGGCTCTGCGGGGAACAGATCCAAGAAGCATGCAAAAACGGTTCATTGGCGCCATCGACAAGCCCTAGTTATCCGTTGATACCAAGGACGATGGGGAAATCGTCGACGTCATCATCGAACCGCACGAAATTGATAAAAATAATTGGAGGAAGCGTTGGTGGAGTTGTTTTGGTATTAGTTTGCATGACTGTGGTGTGGGTTGTGATTTGCAAGAAGAAGCGGAAAACGAGGGTGGGTTCTGGAACGAGGAGCAAGGGTGGTGCTGAGGTGGCAGAAGGGGAAGTTGGTGTGGCGGGAGGAGGAGGAGGGGATAATAGTAGTAGTAAACAACAAGAAGAGGAAGGGGGTTTTGCGTGGGAAAATGAGGGTGTAGGGAAGCTGGTGTTCTGCGGAGGAGGGGATCGGGAGATGAGTTATAGTTTGGAGGATTTGCTGAAGGCATCGGCGGAGACATTGGGGAGGGGTATAATGGGAAGTACGTATAAGGCAGTGATGGAATCGGGGTTCATAGTTACTGTGAAGAGGTTGAAAGATGCTAGGTATCCTGGCTTGGAAGAGTTCAGGGCTCACATTCAAGTCCTTGGGAGGCTCACCCACCCTAACCTGGTTCCACTCAGGGCTTATTTCCAGGCTAAGGAGGAACGCCTCCTCGTTTATGATTACTTTCCTAATGGCAGCCTCTTCTCCCTTATTCACGGTACCTCTTCTTACATTACACTCTTTCTTTAATACTCCATCTATCCACCAACTAAATATTCTACTCTCTTGTTTATTTCTCTTTTAAATCATTAAGAGATTTTAAATTATAAAAAGTTCATATTGCGGTTAAGGATATGCTGTAATTTTAATATAAAAAAATGTTGGCGGGCAGTATGCACTGAAGATTATATAATCAAATAATAAAAATGTGTGTATTGTATTGCCGCTTTGGTCGTAACCCCATATTAACGAGAAGATGCCACCGGGCCTGGTAACATTGACAAGTGCTGACCGACTCCTGAAGCAATAGTAGATAGATATACATACTATTTGAGAGGGTCCGTTTCCTTTGCTAGTTTTTTTTTTTTTTTTTTTTTTTTGCAGCTCAATGAAGAAAAAGTGGGGAGGGGTTAGAATGGTACAAGGTATTTTAATCTAGCTATTGCTACTATACACTGTGAGGATTATGGGGAGGATATTTTTTTTCCTGCAAGACATAGTTTATGCAAGGTGCGTGGGGTAATAATTAAGTTAATTATAAAATCATATTATAACGTAATTGTTTGTCGCGGATGTATGTTTATATAACTATCTAATAGAAAATAATTGTGTCTGCATAATTAGTAGTTTTTAATATACAACAACAACGGAAGTCTGAATATGATTTTTTTTTTTCGTGTGAAGGAGGATTTAAATCATGTAACTATTATTATTATTATAAGAATGTAGTTTGGTCCTTAAAAGGGAGGCTGAGAGTGACGTAAAAGATGATTATTATCTTTTGGTAATGGGGCCTCCAATTATGTCTACGCACTAAATCTTTCCCTCTCGCTCAGATTTACTAGTTAAATAATAAGGACAAAGGGTGCTGCTTTCCCTGTCAAGCTGTTTAATGTAATTTCAGAATTTATAAATGTGTGTGCTCTTAAATTGACAACTCATTTATTGGCGTGACCCCCATGTTAGTGTTGTCCCACTCAACCATTGAAAAATTACAGAGTGGAATTCGTGTTTTAGTGTACTACCATGTACTTGTACAGTAATCTAATCTGAATCGGTGTCAGGTTATGCCTTGTATATTCATTATGTTCGAAATTTCATAATACATTTGGAAACTCTCTCATCTCTCTTCCCTGAATAAGCCATCCATCATCAGGTGATCATCACTTTTCGCTGCCACCTTGCAACGGGATTCGTAGATGGTGGAATTGCATTTTATGATGAATCATCGCGGTTATAACGTTACCATCTTTCTATTCAAAATTGTTTTATTTAAAGGAAATGACACAATTGAATTCTTTTCAATATGGTAGCTGAAATCTGCATTTTGAATAATAAAGATTTAGTTTACCAGTTGGTCCTGAGCATGAAAAAATCGTTTTTTCCCTGGTTTTGGAATTGTCCCTTCTAAAGTTTAGTGATCAATCAATAAGCCCCTTTCTGGATTCCTGAATCCTTTTCGAAGATGAAGGAAAGATTCTGGATAAACAACAGTATTCCGGCAACTGTTTAAATTTTAAAAGCTGTTAATTATTTTGTAGATATATGAAGATAAGTGTATCTTCGCTCGATGATGTAAAAAGTTGAGTATTTGTGAGAAAAGTATAACCATAATTCTTCCTAGGGGACAGCCCCCTAGTTCATTTCTATAAAGGATAAGACAATATGCTTTCTTGCAGAGCATTTAACAAATCAACAAGTCAGGCTTTCTCTTTCTCTTAGAAATAATGGTGGAATCATAATATCCAAGAATAAAAAGTAGTCAATGTCAATCATTCCAATTGTCACTTTGCTAGGATCCTCACTGGTATTTCTGCTGGCTTGAAACTATTGTTTTTTCTCTTCACACACACTGCCTGTTTTATTTTCAAAGTTAAATCCTTGAGAAATTTTAGCGTTCATGCTCTTACCATGTTGCATTGTATGACTGACTTGTTGTATCTTGATAATAAACAAAATATACGGCGATAATTAATACTTACATGAATGGAGGTAAACGTGTAATCCAAGTGATAGTATGTTTGAGTTACCTTGAATAAAGTGAGGCTAAGTTTGAGCTAGCCTCTAGTAATTGAATTATGCAAGACTTACATATATGTTACATTTAACTCTACTTCATCGTTATTTTGTGTGCAATTGATACTTTCTTGATGTGATTGAAATTGTTTGTATTTGTTAATTGAGCCTTTTGGAAGTGTCAGAATTTTAAACCAATATAGCATTCTAAAGGCACCACTATGCATGAAAGTAATAACACCGGCACTTTGATAATTTCTAAATGCTAAGAAGTAAACTGAAAATTGTGCATGTTGTTGACATTGCTCTCAAACTGTTGTGATGACCAATGCAGGATCAAAAACATCTGGTGGGGGAAAGCCTCTTCACTGGACATCCTGCCTTAAAATTGCTGAAGATCTAGCAACAGGCATGCTATACATCCACCAGAACCCTGGCTTGACACATGGAAACCTGAAATCTTCTAATGTATTGTTGGGTTCTGACTTTGAGTCATGTCTTACTGATTATGGTCTCACTGTGTTCCTTAATCCTGACTCGATGGATGAGCCTAGTGCCACTTCTTTATTCTATAGAGCACCCGAATGCCGCAACTTTCAAAGGTCACAAACTCAACCAGCAGATGTATACAGTTTTGGGGTCCTTCTTCTTGAGCTTTTAACCGGCAAAACACCCTTCCAAGACCTTGTTCAGACATACGGTTCAGACATACCTAGGTGGGTTCGGTCAGTGCGCGAAGAAGAGACCGAGTCCGGGGATGATCCTGCCTCAGGCAATGAAGCATCTGAAGAGAAGCTTCAGGCTCTTTTGAACATTGCAATGGCATGTGTTTCACTGGTACCAGAGAACAGGCCTACAATGAGAGAGGTTTTAAAGATGATTAGAGATGCAAGAGGGGAGGCTCATGTCTCATCTAACAGTAGTGATCACTCCCCTGGTAGATGGTCAGATACTGTTCAAAGCTTTCCAAGGGAAGAACACCAGAGCATATGATTGGTAACTTTTTTTGACAGCTTAATAGTTGAAACTATGCATTCTGATTTTTCCTGAGTTGGTTATTGATATGATTCCATGCATAAAACTAGGTGATACGTAAGGATCTACAATTTTAATCTCTTTGCTTTGTGAGTAAAAAAATGCATTTTAAAGGGTAATTAACGGATTCTTTTACATAGTCATCAAAGATTCAGGTTGCAAAGACTTTTGGAGGTTATCTGTTCCTGCCTAGTCTTGTATGTATTTTCTTTTTAAAGTAAAACACACATTCCAATAAAAACATGGGGTTCAGATTAATTCAGATCCGTATCAAAATTATATTTAACAATTTAAACTCAACTCTATCAAAATTAATTATACAAACTATAAACTAACACGGATGCATGCTACAAGGGAACTCTGCGTTTTTGGTGCAAGCATAAATGTGTCATAGTCATGAGTTGATGGTTGTGACTTATGAGGTTGTCAATAAATGTGTTTGGAATAATCTAAAACTAACTATGCGAGTGTGGCACCAATATTTCAAATTGGTATAAAATAGAAAATTCACAAATTAAAAAATATTTAAATTATAAAATATATGTATAATTAATTAAGAATTTTAAAATAGAAATAAGGTTAAAATATTTATGTAATAAATTGTATAATTACTTCTTTTGAAAATTAAGTTTAAAAATAAAAGTACACTTGTTATTTCTGACTTCTTGTTTGGTTGTATGAAATAGGATGTGAAGAGGAAAAATTAGGGTGATGGAAATAATGATGATTGTTTGGTATGATAGAAATAGACTGGAAATATATAGGGTGGGATTCGCTGGTACTTGTTTACTTTATTTTCTTTACTTATTTTTTATTCATCTCTTTATCTATTTTTAATCAAATATTTTTAATTTTCATTTTATTTATTACCTATTTTTTATTTTCATTTATTCTATTTCTCTCCTCTGTCCTGCCAAACGGGCCTTTAACAATATTAATTATGTTAAAAAATAGAAATTCAATCACACTACAAAATGAACACATAAGGTGACTGGTGAACTAGGCTTATATATGCACCTTCAGAACTACTTTTGGTGATGTCACGATGAGTACAAGTAGATGCAAAATGCAAACTTTGGCCAAAGTATGCATTGGGGGTAATTTTTTAAAACATTTACTATTTAGAGATAGAATTTAAATTAATACCCGTTTAGAGATTGGTCATAACGACTTTTTTTATTTTTTAAAATAAAAATATTGAAGTGATTTATATTCGTTTTCAAGAGAATGAAATTCATGTTGATAAATTTTGTAAATGTTTTTCAACTAGTATACATGATCAACAAAATCATCGCAATTTAAATGATAAGAAACACATGCTCCAATTACATACAAGCAAGAAATTCAAAATGTCTAGAATTCTCCACAATCATACCACCATTAGTTCAATTTGATAATACACAATATATTTATTAATCAGCAGTTGGATATATGTTTCAAGGAGTTGAACAAAATTTTCAAACATAGAAGTATATATGACTTAATACTCATTTCAAGTTTATTCTATATTAAATGTTTTTGAAGAATTCTCACAAAGATTCTTACATGTGTTACATTAAAATTTTGTTACTAAATGCCTTTTTTAAATTTTCAAATTTTTTAATTGATTTACCACACAACTTCTTACGTATGTAATTATTTTCAATATCATGCCAAAAGAAAAGTACTCCACAAAGAAGCAACCATGAGTTTGATTTGGCCAGAAAAAAGGTCATTTAATAATGTGTTTTAGATGATTTATGATTCGTGCCTTTGGATCAATATAGGACATGTCTTTGATATGGGTCACCAATCACTAACCAGGAGAATTAATTAAGTCAGAATTGATCAAATCGGCACTTCGTCATAATCCATTAATTGCAGTTTGGTGTAAAGGTCAATGAACCTAAACAATGCCAAGTGCGTTGTTTTACATTGTTCATGGTTGATTAGTCTGAATCCAGTAATTTGATATTATTGTAATTAATTGTTATTGTTATTTTTTCATTGTACTACTGTAGTATAAAAAGTCTTGAGGGGTACAATTAGAATGACCATGTGAGTAAAAAGAAAATATTTTTGTGATGTTTTCGTCTACACGTTTCACGTATACAAATCCAATAACATTAATGGAATAAAATTCACAGAAAAAATGAATTTATCTTATTTTTTATAATTTCATGACAAAAATAATTACTTATCCTATTAAATATAAGACTTTAGCTTAACATAATACAACACTCCATCTGATTTTTTAATAAGACCTAATAAATAAAAAGCTTGATTTGGTTTTGTTTATAAGAATCAATTCAGAAGATATTTTATATTAATTATTTTCATATAAAAACATATTTTATTATGATTCGTTTCTCTGAAATCAATAAATAATGAGTGAAATAAATTAAAGTTATAAGTTTTTTG
>PYAF01004757.1:250836-274095 GCA_007407185.1 Glycine tomentella | reverse complement strand
TTGATATCAAAGATAAAAAAATAATCATTAAAACTAACACCTCAATTAAATAAAGGATATTATGGAGATAGAAACACCGTATAATAAATTAAAATTTTCATACATTTGGGACAAAAACAAATCTATTTTTTTTATTTAAGACCAAAAGAAGGATTTCTTAATTTTCTTGTGAAAAACTTAAATTGTTAAACAAAATGAAGAAAAAAAAGTATGAAAGATAAGATATTATAACATAAAATAATAGAATATAAAAGTCTATTTATGTTATTTTATATTTTTCATAGCAGTTATTTTTTACTTAACACTTCTAATTTAATAAATTAATTTTTTGTCGAACATAAGTTATGTTCGACAAGACATTTCAACTAACTTCTAATTTTTTTTTTATAAACTGAAAAGCTTTATTTGACTGTTTGATAAACAAACTTTTTAGTAGCTTTTAGCATTTTTATCAACGCTACTTGAAGTAGCATTTTTTAAAATGTTATCTTCTAACTTTTTATATTTTCTTTCTTTTTATCCGTAATGTATTTATCAAAATTTTTTATTATCCTTTTTAAATAAATCGAATTTTATTGTTTTTTTTTCTCTCATTCATATGTTTGTCGTTTCATTTTTTTCCTCCAACATGTAAACCACATCATTTGGTAGTGCACACTAACATTTTTTTCTCCATGTAATAGTATTTTTAATTTTTTTTCACTTCCCATGTAATGTTTTGATATTTTTTTTTTTACAATATTTTGATTGTGAAATTTCCCGATATGAATTAGTAAAAAAAGAAACATAGGGGTTGATTATTTTATTTTTTATATTACATTCTTAATTTAATGATTATACTATTTATTTTATTAATTTAGCATTATAAATCAAGACATTGATAATGATAGATGTTAGGTTTTTTTTTTTGTTATTATATTTTACATTTTTTATGTTACAATATTTATTTTGAGAAATAATATAAGATTAATAGTAGAATACTTAAAATGAAAAAAATGTAATATAAAATAGTAGAGTATAAATATATATTTCCGTCATATTAAATTTTTCAACTAATTTAATAGTTAGTCCTATCGAACACTTCTAATTTAATAAGTTAATTTTTCAGCTTATAACTTCCAATTACTAACTAGTTTTTCAACTTTCAGCTAACTTTTCAACTAGTTTTGCCGAATATAAGCATAGTCTTTCGTTACCTCTATTATGCAAAATTTGACTAAGTTATGAAAATCCTATTTTGATATACTTATCTATAGATGAGTAGAATAATCCCTTCAAAAAGTGATCAAAATATGGTCAAAAAATCGATAAAGTTGATTGTATAAACGAAGGGAGTTATTTCGATTGTGATTGATAATTTAATAATTTCATTCAGGCACATGAGATTGGAAAGCGCTAGGAGCAAGGTATTTTTTATCAATCGAAGTACCAGTTGACACGGTTGTAAATAAATTATACGAACACAATTACTAGTATCTTATCAATATATTTGGAAATATTGTTGTATAAATGTCAAAATCATATAATTTGACCGTTAGTATTCGAAGTCTATAAATAAAACTGTTGATTGCCAATTTTCGGGGGTTGAAATACTATCACTTAATTCTTCAAGCACCAATAACGCCTACCATCGCAAATTGGCTACATGTTAGGTTAACGTATATGTATTTAATTCTCATCCTTTATAAATTTTCATGTTTATTTATTTTAGTGCACATTTCTAAACCCTTTACTCTTTGCAATTTCCATTTCTTTTCAAAAATTTATTTTTTCAATCCCTACTTCTTATTATTATCAAAATTATTTAAAAATTAATCATTAAATCAAAACACTTTTTTTTAATCAAAGTTTCCTTATTATCTTATAAACTACAATATTATTGTAATCCAAATGGATATATTTATCAAAATTATAATTGTGATTTGCATTAAGTACTAGACAATTATTTGATTGATGAAAATTATGAACTTGTTTGTTTAATACAAAAAATCATAATTGAAATTGGATTTTACAACTCATCTTTAAACATTTATTTGTTAATAAAATCATTTAGTGATTTATTTTTGGAAAATATTTTCCTTTCGAGAAATAAATATAATTTTCACGATTAATACCTATATAAGAATTTTTTAAAAATAAAAATATTAATTACATCTTTTAAATTTTTTAGATGAAGTCCAATTTTAACCGAAAAACAACAAAATCAACATCTAAATTTTGTTAAAAAATAATCATTCCGTGCATAAAAAGAAATACTTTGCTGGCATTTCCGATTTCTATAACATCAATGTCGAAGTCAAGGAGTTGACTTCGATATGATTCCTATTACCAACACAAAATTTTAATGGAGTGAGGACTTTTAAATTTTAATGGAGCCTCGAGACCACACCACAGTACTCTTCTAGATTAGAATCACCTGCATGCCAAAAACTTCTGCTCCAACTAAACTATTTGAATCGAATTGGTTCTCTAGTCAACCTTACGTTTTGCATACGAATTTTATTACTAGTATAATTTTGGTATGGATTTAATTTACTCACATTAAGTATTTTATTTTAAAAACTAGAAATTTATATTATTGATAAAACTAATTAATATTAAAAACACATGTATGATAGATAATAATTTTGTTAAAAATTGTTTTATTTTTCTCATTATTAATTAGAATTCTTTAATTGTTTTTCTCTAAAGTAAAATATTCATTGTAAAAGCAATAAATCTTTAATTGTTATATTGAGTTCATGAATAGAAAATATGACAATAATATAAAAGGCAGTATACCTGGGGCATATTTAATTCGTTTTTATATGAAAATGAAAAAATAAATTTAGACGTAGTAAAATTAAGATTAAATTGTAATTTTAGTCCCCAAATTTTCCAAATTCATGATTTTGATTCTCCTGAATTTTATTTGTAATATTTGGTCTTCATAGTCTTATAAATTGATGATTTTTATCCTCTTGATAGATTATTAACAAATCATTCTGATTAATTGAGTTATTAAATTAATTATAAATTAATCAAAATAATTATTATTAAAAATTGAATAAAAAATTATTAATTCTAATTTGTCACAACATTGTATTCTTCTTTTTATCCACAAACACCTCTTCTAATTTGTCTATAATGATAGTAACATCACATTATGGTTAATAGTCTTTTATTAGAATTTTTAATGATTAATAATTTTATTTAATTTATAATTAATTTAATATATCTAATAATCATAATTATTAGTTAACAATGAGAAGATCAAAATCATAGATTTATAAAATTAGAAGATCAAATATTATAATTAAAAATCAAAGAATGAAAATCATAAATTTAAAAAATTAAGAGAACAAAAATTATAATAGAATCCTAAAGTTAATTATATGCAGATGATCCTAATATAAGGTCACGTAAGGGACGTAATTTAACTAAAAAAAGCCCTCACATAAGATATGGCTATTGTGTTTTAATTTGATTATTTACTATAAAATCTAATATATTTTTTTTTTCTCGTTCTCACATAAAGTACATTTTCCCTATATACATCACCTGTTATAGATAATTATCTGCATTTTTTTTACTAACCATGTGCTTAGCATGTGAGCATATCAAAACTCATCATTTCCAATTTACAAAACTGGACAACATGATACATGTATCAATCTTTCACCACAAAACCAAAACCAAATCCATCGGTTAAGCTAAAAAGTTAAAAAGAATATGTATCAATTATAAAGCAGAAAATAATTAAGCAACTTATATATTATAGACAAAAACTGATCGAAGCTAGGTTCAATTGAATCACAGCGACAAGCAGAAGCCTCCCTCAGGAAGGTGATGATGCCAAAATGAAAGTTGCGTGTCAAGGTGTGCACAGATGGCGCTGTCGCGTTACAAAAAGGAAGCTCCCAGATGTTAGGGACCCAGTAACTTTGGAAGCAATCGATACACTCAAACCATTAACCATGCCCTATTAGAGGGTGACAACAATACGTTATTAGCCCATTTTCCCAGACCCCAAAACAAAGCAATGTTTTCCCACATTGTTTTTGGTTGAAATTAATGATGTGTTAATAACATGTTATATATACAGTGGTTCATTAGAATTTTCAATTTAGAAGTCCGGATAGGCGGATAGCAATGACTTGTCATAGTCTTATAGAGGCTGACGACACAACACACATATCTGATTTCCCCCCCTTAAAATAATATGTAACCTCATAAACACAGAGTGTTGCGAAATCCTTTTAGCGTTAGTATCAAAAGCTTTTCTCTCATTACAATCAGCATAAACGAGTAAAAAAAAAGGGAAATACTAATCACTACCAAATAGTGTTTGGAAAAATGCACCATTTTCCCTCACTTTAATTTTAGAGTTTATTTTTTTTACATAATTAATTAATCAGAAAGTATTATTAATATGCCTTTCAAGTTAATTGTTATAAAAATTCTTTAACCTATTGGAATATAAAATGTTTATTCTTCGTATTATTTGCTTTGCTAACAAATAGCACTACTGAATTAAAAAAAAAAAAACAGTGAGATTTACGTTTTTAAGATGACGAACAATGCTTACAGAAACTTGGTGATGACACGCGTACAACACTTTCTAAAAAAAAACATGGTATAAACTTGCTCTCAACCCCAAAGTATGGTGTGTTGTGATTTTTCCTAATAAAGCATGCTAATCAAGTGAGATTGCCGCTGGCTAGTGATCACTAGTCCGGAAGATAGTATATTATGGATGCTTCTTAGTCTTTAAAAATCATTTCTACCATTTTTCTTTTGTTTTAAATAAAACATTTTAAACTCAGTTTCACTTCAATAAAGTATTCGTTCTTTTTGGTTGTTTTGGAATTCCTTGGTAGAATTTTCAAACTAGAGGAAGTGCAGACGTGTCTATCCCAACATGGGAAGTGGGAGAACCTTATTTTGATAAAGATGATTAGTGCTTTGACAATTCTCAACATAGGGATCATATAAGTTATAGTTTGGGTAGGATATTCATATTTATATTTTTCAAAAATTATCTCTATCAAAATTCAGGTCTGTATGAGTAAAATTTCAATACTATTCTTATCAATTTATAGATCTATATCTAAATGACTAAGGATTGGTTGAGAATTAACGTTTTTTCTCAATCTATTAGTATTAATTGGGTATTTTTTTTGGATTTTCAGTGGGAATGTTTCAAATGTATATTTGAGAGTAAAATTATTTTGAAGTAATATTTGATTCTCCTTTTAAAAGTATGCATGTTTGAGAGTAAAATTTTGTTTAAAAATTTAGTTACTAAGAAGCAAGACTCAAAAAACTTTTACAAATCCAATATATGCAAACTTAAGTTTAACTTAAACTTAAGTTTACTAACTTTAATCCAAACATATATATATATATAGTATAAATCTTTTATTTTGTGTATTAGAAAGTGTGAATAGATGTTTGGTGCATGTGGAATGATAAACAAGACATACACTAAATATCCGTTTGATTCATGTTTTATCTTTCAATGTGGAATTTTAAAACAACCTAACTTAAAGCCAAAAAGCTGTAAATGAGACGTGACGGTGCATTAAGTAGACTCAATTAAATTTATGTGGGTTTAATAAGCAACAATTACATTGCTTTAATTTTTTCACGGAAAATAAGTGAAGAGCCACCACCAAATCAAACAATTGTGAATTTTGTACTGCAAAGCTATTCGATATAGCTTATCCTTCAATGTGGAGTTTTAAGGCAAGGTGAGGTGAAGCCAAAATGATTATAAATGTGACTTGACGGTGCATTAAGTAGAATCGTTTAAATTTTTATGGATTTAATGAAAAAACAATTACATTACTTTTAATTTCTCATGAAAAATACGTGTAGAGTTCTGGCTAAATCTAATACAATGTGAATCTATTACTTCAAAGCTATTCAATATAACTTATCCTTCAATGTAAAATTCTAAGATGTGAAGCCAAAAAGACGATAAATGTGACATGATGATACATTAAATAGAATCGATTAAATTTTTATGGATTTAGTGAAACAACAATTATACTATTTTTAATTTCACCAAAAAAAAAATGAACAAAAACCAACGTCAAACTGTGAATATATTATTTGTATTTTAGTTAACATAAATATAATAGTATTCTAATGTGTTTGACAAACTAATTAATAACATATGAATATTATTTAAATACTGATATTATATAATGATGAAAAATCAACAGAATCACTAATTTAATACATAAATACCCTACTTGTGGTTGTTAATTCTTTTTTGATTTTGAACATTTATTAAATTTGAATGGAGTTATCATGGGATGTTGTCTTGGCATAGGATGTATGTACTTAATGCCAGTGCTTTTAAATAAAATAACATTCATACTTTGCATAAGAAAACAAATGATAAAAAGATAAATTAGCAGAAAAATTAAGTAGAAAGAAGAGGTGGAGTCCACAATGATCAGCATCAAATGCTTATTGGGATTCGCACTGTTGCTGAATTCCAAGATCCACAACCATCCATTATTATCTTTCCTTTAAATTTAAGAAGAATTGTTTCAAAAAATTAAAACTAAGATTTTCCTATTTTCCCTTTCTCTGCATCCCTGTTGGCGGAGCTCTAAGCCATCTCTTGTCTCTCTCGAGAGGGGAAAGAGAGAGAGAGTGTTTCGGTGTCACAACGCAAACCCAGAAAGTAGCAAATGCCAAATGGTAGTGCGGTATTAGCATTGTAGCGTAGTGTTGGAGAGAGAAAGAGAAGAAAGAAAAAAGGCACTACCGTCACCACAACCAACTAGGCCTCGGTCGGAAAGTTGCTACAAAAAAGGTAACTCTCTCTTTCTCTCTCTATCCACTCCCTGTTGTTCTGTTACGACACGTCTGATTTTGCTGTTATTAGGGCTTTTATCGTTTTCTTTTTTTGCTTTGTAGCTCTCTATAATTGACTCTCTTGAAGATGAAGCTTCTTTTCTTTTCTAGACACTGACTTTGGTTTTTTCTGGGCTTTAACTTCAGGTTTCGCCTTCTGGGTCACTCTTTACTTTTCTGGGATCTCCATTTCTGAGCTAAAGTCTGAATTTTTGAAGGAATTTGATCGTGGGATTTCTGGTTGCTTATTCTGGGGGTGTCACCAAGTTCCCTTAAGCAACTGAATATCGAACCTTATCTGGGTATTTGGCCTCTGATTCCTGTTGGGTATTTCCTTTTTATTTTTATTTTTAATCTGAGTGGAATCTGAGTGATTTTGATCTTGGAGGGTACCCTGAATCGGTGTTGTTGTTTTGGTTTGAAGATGGTTGTTGATGCTAGTTGTGGCTTAAGGTGATTTAGGGAAGTTGTTAGATAACAGGGGATAATAAGGATGGCAGCACAGTCAAACGCTGGATTTCACAATGAAGATCTAGATTCTGTTTTGAACAGGCGTGCAATATCATTTCAACCTGGTGGTGATGCTATTAACCGCTTGTCGGAGATGGTTCCAATGGGTAATTATTTTGGGCTAAGTAGTTCTTCTGGGATGATGATATATTCTGGGAATTCAAGCATCATTAACAGTAGTAATCCTGTCATGAGTCAATGTCAAGCTGGTAATCCATCCAGTTCCTCGCTTCTTCTCGATTCGGTCCCGGGGCTGAAGCACGACACAGGGTTGGCTGTTGAGTGGTCTGTTGATGAACAGTACAGATTGGAGGAGGGCCTTGCCAAGTAAGTTGTTTGTTTTGACTAGGTTAGGACATTTTAGCTTTTCTTCTACCCTTTTCATTATGGCTTCTATGTGTTACATTGGTGCATGTAACTCATTTTTCAATTTACTTTCTCATGATGATGATAATTTCGGATCTTAGATGGACGGAATTTTATATTTTTTGTTTGTGAGATGCAGTGGCGGATCTAGGACCCTGGATCATTGGGGCAAATAAATAGTGGACTCAAATAGTGAGTTCAAATATATAAAACTAAAGAGTATAAAATAAGAAAATATAAAAACATGATAGTAGTGGGTTCAAATATATAAAATTAGGGGGACAAAATATAAAAATATTAGATAATTATATGTAATTTTTTAAAGTGAGGGAGTGCATGTACACACCCTCACACATGAATAGCTCCGCCACTGGTGGGATGAAGCGATTGCCAGTTGTTGGCCCTTTTGTATCCGTGAACTAAACATGCTGTTTGTCTGAAAGCCATTTCATGGAACATAAAGGAATTATGCTGTCTGTCTTTGTATCTGTGAACTACATGCTTTACTTTTTCTTATAACGATCTTGTCAATTTCCAAATGTTGTTTTTGTTTGACATTTGAATTCCCAATTAAACTGCTGCTAAGTATTATTTTCTTTGCTAACTGCTTACATTGGTTGGATGAGAATGGAAATGTAGGGAGGAGAAATAAGGGACCCCTTATCCAAACATTCCATTTTTGCCTCCTCTACAGGATTGAGGGATTTGGAAGGGAGGGAAAATACTTAAAGTTTGTGAATTGTGTTGACTATATTATTCTAAATTTGAATACTTGAGCTTAATGGTTTTATTTGTGCATTGTAAGGGTATAATAGTAATTAATTTCTTTTTCCTCACCTCCCCCTCCTAACCAAACAACGGATTCCTTCCTCCCATCCTTCCATTAAAATCCCTCTCCCGTCATCTCCCCTTCCTTCACCATTGAACCAATCAGACCATTTGTGCTTCTCTCTTTTAGAATTACTTGGGTTGTAGTGGCTATGCTAAACTTGTTGTAATTGTGCCATATATTTTTATGTTATAGTGCTGATATTTCTTTCTCTTTATATAGTTTATATTTCATGATCCTTGTTTTTGTGATTCTTCTATTTTGTGACTAGATATGCTGATGAGCCAAGTATCATGAGGTATATCAAAATTGCTGCCCTGTTGCCGGATAAAACTGTTCGTGATGTTGCTTTGAGGTGTAGATGGTTGACAGTAAGCTCTTTTTCTTTGAACAGTTTCTCCAATTTCCTTTTTTTTTGCCGCCAATTATGATACATATGCAGTTCCCAACAATAGAAGACAAATTTAAATGCATTAAAATCACTATATTGTGATTAATTACTTGAAAGTTGAACATGTACAGTGGAACTTCCTTTTCCCAATGCATTCAAATTTACTTGTCTTGCCACCTCCTCCTAAACCTTAGTTTTTGGCATTTTTACAATGGCTTAACTTTTGCATGGCTGTGTAGCTAAGTGTGGTATAAGCGACAGTGATATTAGTGATTTAAAGGCAGGGTTTAAGATTTTGGTTGTTGTCATGGTAGCAGTCCCCGCAATTGCAGAAAAATGCAGGAAAATAAAGCTGATGGAACTTTCAATTTGGCCAAAATATGGTTGTTGTGGCTTGCCACTGTAGACCACAATTTAGAACCCTATTTTAAGGTTATGTTTCATCTCATGATCAAATATACTCTTAATAAAATAAACCAAGTTATCTTTCCTTGCCTTTGTTCTTTTCAGTTAAAAGTTGAAAAATTATTAGGGTCCTTTATAAAGTTTTATCCACAAAATAGAAACTTGTGCACTGTATGAACATAATGCATTAAGCATTGGACTTGGGTACTTATGTGGTTTGCCCCTTTAAAATACCGTGTAAACTATTTTGCAGAGAAAGAGAAGAAAATCAGAAGAACACAATCTGGGGAAAAAGGTCAATAATAGAAAGGTACATGAAATCTGGTGTACATATACTATGTTTCTTGTAATTTAGTGTGTTTTGAAGAGTTGTGAAATTAATCTTTCCCTGATTCTCTCTTTGATGTCTTATGTACTATGTAGGTGTTGTTAAATTTCAAATATAATTTTTATAAAAAAATTCAAACATATTTTACCTCAAGGATGTTGATGATAACTCAAATAATAACAAAATATGATTACGTTGCATCCCATAAATGGGATTCCAGTTTTGATTTATTGAATCAATAATGTCCTTAGGATCTAATGTTGATTGAAGAACGAGTATTCTAAAGTCATGCTTCTTCAGGATAAGCCAGTGGAATTAGCTTCAAAGACGAATTTACATTCAGCTCTGCCCTCAAGCATGGCTACATATCCTCGCATGTCACACCATATGGACCAAAGTCAACGGATACAATATGATGGTTAGTTTATCAGGTTTTATTTATTATATGAAGTATGAATTATAATGTAAGTTCTTATCATTTTCTCTTTCTTGTGTGCAACCACATTATTCAGGATTTTTAAACTCCTTGCTCAGCTAAAACCAAAATTTAGAGCCCTTGATTGCCAGTCTAAGAATCTATATGCAAACACATTTCATCCCTGAGAGAAAGTATACTATCTGTTTTTAATATTTTTTGAGTGAAAATGATATTTGAAATGGATTTTATTGTTTTCTAATTACTGAAAACAAAAATTGTTTTTGAAAACAGTTCAAAACACGCTCTTAAACTCTAAATTCCCCATTCCTATCCCAATAACTAATCATGAATCCAACAATTATGACACTAGATCCCAAAATACAAATGCATAATTATTGAATACAATAATTGTAGAATGTGGAGAAGTGGCCCACATGGTGTTAAGTTGTCCCACAAATTGTGGCGACACCAGTTCAATCCCCAAATCCAATTTCCGTCCCCATTATCCCTGCTGGCAAGCCAGCTTTCTACTATCTATGCTAATCTAAAGAAGAAAAAAATTATGCATATCACTCATTCTTTACCAATGACATATCTTTTTTGTAGTTAATGTTCTGTTATATCGAAATGAATTTCTGGTAGCTTTTAGTAGCTTTTAGTTAATGTGTCATTGTGTCTGGTAAACGGAATGCCATGATTGGTTTATCACTTTTCATTTTATTTTTCTTAAATTGATGTGCCAAACCCCATTGGATTATAATGTCAGCTTTAGAATACAATCGTTCCTAGCCTCAGCTTTTATGATGTCTCATTTTTTTTTGTGACCATTGCCCTTATGTTCATCAAATAATTTCTTCCTTATGTGCAATCAGGTATTTGTAGCCCTTTGAAGCAACTCATGGAGCAGAATGCTCAAGCTTTCAATCAAATCACTGCCAATTTGTCTACTTACAAGGTAAATAGCTCAATGGTCATATGTTTTAGTTTTTTCTTTATAAATACTGGAGCAGCTGATGATTTTATGCCTTCCACAAGTAAAGAAAATCTTACCATGTTTAACAAATAGTAACTATATGTGGCATTTCACCTGCCTCAATTTTTTGATGGGTGAATAATTCATATCATGTTGAGGAAAAAATAAAATTGTTAGAAATAGAAGAAAAATATCACATTCACATGTGGCGTTCAAAAGTTAGCAGTGATGTTACTGAAGTCAAGGTTTCATATGCTATATAAGATAGCGATTTAATTGTCTGTCTTATTGCTTCAATTAAACTTCTTAATGAATGGAATTACTCTCATGCATCAATGAATTTCTAAATTTACATCTTTGATTATTATGTGCTAGTATTGCATTGATTTCCCAATGTTCACTATTAAGTGGGCTCTTCAGGAGATATAAGGTTGGTTGGGTGGTAAAAGGAAAAGAAGGGAAGGATGGGAAGGAGGGAGAGGTCGTGGGTTTGAATCCCTCCACTAACACAAAACTAACATTGGCCGATAAAAAAAAAAGTGGGCTCTTCATTTGCTTCATTTTACTCTGCATTTGGGGGAAAAAATTTAATGCATAATATTCTTTGATAATCTGATGACATAGTTTGTAGGCAAGTGGTTTTATACTTTCTACCCCCCGCTCCTTTTGCTATACATGCCTTGTCATCACTCATCATATTATTCATTAACATATAATTATATTAAAATGTGATAATGATAATTTTCTTTGTTAAACAGTTGCAGGATAATATCGACCTCTTTTGCCACACAAGGCACAATATTAATACCATTCTTCATAAGTATGTGAATATTTTGAATTAGCTTTGTTCACTTTGCTTTTAATATCGTGCAAATTCATTTTCTTTTATATTTGGTTTTGATATCTGTAAACATTATGAAGTTTCACTTAGTTAAGTTTGTGCAGTATGAGTGAGATGCCTGGCATTATGAGCCAAATGCCGCCACTGCAAGTTACCATTAACGAGGATCTTGCAAGTAGTATTCTGCCTAATAGAACATAGGTAAGCTCTTGGTAAACTTAACTCATTTCTAGTATTTCATTGTTGAAGTTGCATATTCATGCTTCCATGTGTTTTGTGAGTGCAAATACATGATTAATTGCAAATTTGCAATCTTTGTCCACAAACAAATAGCAATATGTTCAATATATGAAAGGAAGGAAATAAGGAAAGAGAAGTAGGCCAACCCTATGACAAATTCCAACTGTTAGAGATATAAAATCATTCTTGGCATCCACTTAGCAAATCAAAGCAAGCCATAAGGAAATTGAACCAAATCACTATATGATTCAATTTGACTGATTTGCCCAGTTGGTTTAGGAATTTGAAGGCATGCTAGCTGTCACTCCCTTTTTTTTTACCAAACAAGCTAAAATCACTATATGTTTCTGTCACAGCTACATAACCAGAACATTTTTCTTGATGATGTGTAATTCTTAGGTTTTAAAAATTGATTTGCATATTATTCATTGGCAGTACATCTTGCACCAAACTTTTTTTTTAAAAAAAATGGCTATCCTAAAAAGTATGAATATCTGGTCATATACTCGTATTTGTAAATTATATCCTAAAAAGTTGATTAGTGTATGCATTGCCAATTCAAGCGGGCAAAGTGCCGACTCCATCAACATTTCCAACACAAATCAAAGTGCATCAGTGTAGAGAGGTTCGCGTTCTTAGCTGCAACTGTGTTGGTGCTACCTGCCATTGAGGAGCTAGGGACTATCTCAGGACTTTCCAGAGTTTCTAATCCATCTTTGATCTTATTGCTCCCTGCTTTATTATTTCATTTGAAGGAAGCCTTGGAACTCCTGTTGTATAAACAAAAAGAAAAAAGAAAAAGGAGAAAATAGGAAAGCGATTAATATAACAATGGTTTGAGCTAAATGCGCCTTATTGATTTCAGAGTGCAGGTGTTTTTCTCATGCCATAGGAACTATTGTAGATCTATTTATGCTAGTTTGTTATCAACTTCAAATTTAAGTAATGCTCATATTTAACCGTTGATAGATGTGTGATGTGTGAAAGTAAATCATTATTTACATAATTTCTTGGTCATAGCATGCTTAGTAATTCGTCAATTCTACTCGTATACGTGTTTGATTTTTACGTCCACAGAGAAGTTACTTTGTTTATTTAGCTTCCATTTTTCACGTAAAAAAACGCAAGTTAGAGCCTTTTCGACGAGGAAACCAACATACGTACTTAGTTTCCGTTGTAGTTCGCGGAGTTGCCTTGCAGCTTACAACTTATGCTGGCTTATAATATACTACTATTATTTATCGTTTTGTTTGATGTGTTTATTTATTTATTTGCATGGACCAGACATTTTTTAATGTGACTATGGACATTGAATAATTGATTAAGAAAAAATAAAATAAAAATAGATGAATATTTATTGTATAAAAAAGTCATTTTAATACCTTTAAATAATCTATATAAAATGATATATTTTATATTACCAAATTTATATAATTAATTTTTTTGAATTAATTTCATATTATTTTGACCTTTTTTTATAAAATAAAAAATAGAAATATTTAAAATAATTATAATCCTAAATTGAATCGAACTAACAAACTAAATGAAGTTGTGAGCTTTAAGCCAGTCAATTTTTTTTTATCAAGAACTTGATTTAACTCAATTCATTTTCAGCCTTTAAGTAATTCTAGAGAGCACTTTGTTAACGGGAGAAAGAAATGAACAAGAGTAAAATGTGTGTGAGTGGCTCGGCCATGCTGAAGTAAAAGACGGGGTTTTGAGTTTTGTGATTTTACTAAAAATGGACATAAGCAACAAAGGTATAAGGAGGGGTATCTAGGTAACTAGCAAACTAGGACAACTTAATAAGTTGTTAAAAGAAAAACTAAAGTGACTTTCCTAGAAACCTTTGGATTGGACGATCAACTCTCCAAACTGGGTCAGCAAGGAAATTTGTGAATTATGGAGGCTGTGCTACAACTTGTATCATTAGCTTTTTGTATAAAATTCACTTTTGCTGTGAAAAAAAAAATGTTCTTCCTCCTATTCTTTGATCTCAAAAAAACTTGGTAAGACAATAAAACTTTCTCCAACACTTCTAAACTTTAACAATAATATTATTTGGACCAATAGTTCTAATCTTTATCCATCCTCTTAAGGATCATTTTTATTTCTCTAATCAGAATTCTACTCTAATAAACTAGATTTCGTTCATCCTCATAAATTTCTAATCCTTTCATATCAATATCCAATCTTTATCTAAATTAAATTAAAAAACATATAAAAGTAATTCCTCCTCTCATTTCTAATAATTCATTAATCAATATAATATTAAAAAACATATAATCAGAGTCTCGCACCTATCGTAGTTTTAAATTTTAAACTTTTACTCATATCTTTGGAGTGAGATAAATGTAACTACATCTATAAGTACTCTTTGACTCGAGAGACTTTCTCAACCTTAAACTGGAGCGTCATCCCTCTCTCTAAATATTTGAAAAAATAAATAAATTCGTATAGTATTTTAGATTAGTGGAAATAATTGCGCTCACTTCTAATAATAGGTCTAGATTTATCACTTGACTTTCAGCTCGTCCTGGCCAGTTTCAAAACGTTGGCTAATGAGAAACCTAATGGAGATTATTAATTAGCTAGCAGGGGAAGGCCGGGGGAGCAAGTAACAAAAATATTGTTATATGTTATCAGCCATTTCGGCAGATGCACAACTACGCGTAATGAAGACAAGTTAGAAACGATAGCAGCATTAAGATGTCAACAGAATTCACAGAACATTGAATAATTTATTAATTGTAAGACTCTAACTACTCAAGGGGGGTTGCTACTTATATATTTATGCACTTTTTGGTACTCTTGTTTTCTGTCGATACTCCTTTCTAATAGTCAAAAGTGTACATAAACCAAAAGTTTGTGTGTGTGTATTATCGTTCTTCATTCTAATGCTGACTATAACCATTATTATTATTTTTTGTCATGAACAAAGTCAAAAGGTGGAATTAGGTTTGAATCCTTTTTCGTTGTTATATATATGCCAACTTCCTTTTCACAATATTTTAGAGTATCGGTTTCAAGACATGGCCTGTGAGAGAGAGTTTCAAATGGCTGTCCTTCTGACATTTGTCATGATCTGGACACCCATGTTTGTTCTCAGTGATTGTCCATTACAGGACTTTCTAGAGCACTCTTGCTCCATTCTCCAACTCAACCATATATATAAATGCAATTAAAATCTCAATCTCCACTTCACCATCTTACAGCCTCTCTTCTTTCACACACAACTTTGGTGCAACAATACAATGATAGATTCAAATCCACCACTCATGCAACACTATGGGGCACTTGTGAGAAACTCTGGTGAAGAAGCCAAAAAGGCTAAAAGTTTTAATGATCAAAACCATCCTTTGGTGGATGCATGTGATCTACCCTTGATAGACCTTAGTGGCCTTAAAAGTTCTAATGAAAGAGAAAGGAAGGCTTGCACTGCAGCAATATGCAAGGCAGCATCAGAATGGGGATTTTTTCAAGTGGTGAATCATGGTATAAGCCATGACTTGCTAAGAAAAATGAGAGAGGAACAAGGGAAGTTGTTTGAAGTACCGTTTGAGAAGAAGGTCACTTGCGGGCTTCTAAATAACCCATATAGGTGGGGGACACCAACAGCTTCTCGTTCAAAACACTTCTCATGGTCTGAAGCTTTCCACATTCCTCTCACCATGATCTCAGAAGCTGCTTCCTGGGGTGAATTCACTTCATTGAGGTATATATCTCGCTCTTACATTCCATTCCAGTTAAATTTGACATTGTTTACTTACTTAGTGGAAATCTTTCTTTTTTATTTTTTATTTTTTATTTTTATGCACAGTGCACCGTTGATAACAATCCTAAAGCATGAATATTACAGAACAATGACAAAGACTAATGACTGCAGGACAAAGACAAAAGTGTCTTAGGGTGGTGACAGAGAGATTCACCACCTCCCTCTTTCAAAGTGTTGTTTTCACAGTTTAAAATGCATGTTTATTATGCTCACTAGATCCCTTCCTTAATTAGATTATTTGATCTTAAGGTTGAATCCCATCCTAGCCGCTTCGCATATACATAATGTGATGTATAGGCATGGCACTAACAATGACTTAAAAGAGTAAAACCTAGTGATTCATTTCTTCTCTTTTTACTTTTTATAGATAAAAAATCACACTTGGCGGCTATTCTGAGACTTCTCTAGTACAGATGACACTCTACTCTCCCTGTATATATTATTGAAATTTTCACTTGACACATGCTCTGTCCCTCTTGCCTTTATATCTATTAACATTAGAAGATGGGTACGTACATGTACATTTCTAAACTTGGCAAATGCTAGAAGGTACCTGTACTAGTTAAAAAAATTAAAAGAAGAAAGTTTTTATAAAAAATATAATAATATAAGCATAAAATTAATGTTTACTAACAAATGTGCAGTGTGTTTTCTAATAAAATACTTTATTTATTAAAAAATAAATTTAAAAAGTAATTTTAAGATGGGTAAAACTCTTCAAATTATAACAAATGTTGTTGTATTTGCTTTTTTTTAGTTATAGCATTATGAATGTATGATAATATAAAAAGGGAATATAGGTAATACACTTTTTTTAGTAAACTTCTTAGTATTATTATTAATTAATTGAAATTTATCAAAACATAAATACATTTTTTTAATAAAAATATATATATTTAATGATACTAAGAATAAGGAGAAATTTTTCTGTGGACACAGACATAACACATCACTCTTAGTCACAACAATCAGATTTTACACCTAAGAATAAATTATAATGATATTCTTATAATTTCTTTAAAATTCACACTATAAGTCTGATAGGATATTATATAGTGTAATGTATGTTTTTGGATAAGATAAGTCTTTGAGTAATTTATTGCAAACCAATAAGAAAGTCATTGTAGGAAAAGAAAAGTAGAATAAGAGGTGTTGGTGTAATTTTTTTTCTTCTAGTCAGATATCACACTTGTTCTCTAATTTATTGGATCATAGACTAATTCTGTTTTCGATTTATGATTCTTCTTGATCCAAGAAAATTTTACATACAGTGAGAATTAAATATAAGTTCTCCCACTAAAAAAGGTCATTTTTAAGTGAATATAGCAAGTGTTTAAGTGTTATGTTAATGCTTTGAGTTAAAGGTGTTGGTGTTATGGTGTAATTTGATTGTACATTAATTTCTAATTATTTTTTTTATTTCTCAATTCTTAATTACATTTTCAAAATACTAGGAGAATACTAATAACATATAGAAATACTTAAAAAAGAAGCACTTGTCGGGTTATTCGATATCTTGACAGGTTGGCTTGTAAAATTTATGCTGAGTCGACAAACTCTGAGCAATATTTGTCTGGAATGAACCTTCTCGCATGCTGCATGATTTCATTCCCACAAGTTCTGCACGTTAATTTGTTTCTGCTGCTGCTGTTTCTGCAGGGAAGCAATAAATGAGTTTGCACCAGCGATGCTAGAAGTATCTAGGTTGTTGGCCAGCATTCTAGCACAAAACCTGGGCTACCCAGAGGATGCACTTGAAAAACTCTGTGATGCTGGCACATGCTTTCTGCGATTAAATCACTATCCATGCTGCCCAAAATCTAAAGATGAAATTTTTGGATTAGTTCCTCACACTGACAGCGATTTCCTTACTATCCTTTATCAAGACCACGTCGGTGGACTCCAACTCATAAAAGATTCCAAATGGGTCGCTGTAAAACCAAACCCAGATGCTCTCATTGTTAACATTGGGGACCTTTTTCAGGTAATTTTTTTTTTACTTTGGCATGTAACTTTACTGTCACTAAATAAAATTAGGTATTATTGTATGTATAATGAAGCAAATTAATTATTAGGTGTCATTGACTATAATGAATCATTCATTTCTAACATCTAGACCACAATCCTAGTGGGGCCAAAAGAGAGTTTCCAAATTCAAGGGTTCTTTCTTAAACTAATAATCATAATGGCACATATGAGATATGACATGCCAACCTTTTTGAAAGGAATATATTCTATTATAAACAAATGAGTCAACCAATGAAGATTCCATCCTTAGAAGAGAATAATTAAAATGGTTTATTTGTATCATCCTTCAACTAAAACTGCGGCTCTTTCGAAGGCTACAAACGAAAATTGAAAGAAAACTAAACAAAACAGCTCCCTAATCCCTTGTTCTGTTCCTCTTAAGTCTTAAACCTAGTCTCAGTAACTGCTATAATAAAATCAATATTAGAGTGATGGGTAGAATGGCTATTGCAGCACCATTATTGACACAAGCCTACTACCGAAGATGCATGCATGAACACATCAATTTTCTACTCATAAAACCTTTGGTTATATGAAGAATTATTAAATTGTCGGTTACATATATATATGTCGATGGTTCATTAACTAACAAGGTGTTTCCTTTGGGGGAAAAAAAACCCAATTAAATACAGGCTTGGAGTAATGATGAGTACAAAAGCGTGGAGCACAAGGTTGTGGCAAATAACAAAATGGAAAGATACTCCATAGCATATTTCCTATGTCCTTCTTACAGTACGGTCATAACCGGCTGCAAAGGACCTTCTGTATATAGGAAGTTCACGTTTGGAGAATACAGACACCAAATTCAAGATGATGTCAAGAAAATAGGACACAAAATTGGACTATCAAGATTTCTACTTTAAGATACATGCGCACATTTGGATAAAGCATCAACCATCATTCAAATGGAGGGACTAATATTATTATTTTGCCTTTGTAGTAATAGAGAAAAGAGGCAGTTCCAATATTCTTTTTTCTATAAATAAAGTTTTTCTGTTTAGATGCAATATATGTAAGAAAAAGAGAACAGAGCCACAAAGGTGGCGGTTTATGATACAGCCAGTTAGAAGCACCTGAACAAAAAAATGTTTTTCTTTCCTCATTCGGGTTTCTTCCTTTCCTTTTCGCTATTAATATGATTTTAACTTCATTTTTTTATAAAAAAAAAAAAAAAAACTCTTAAACAAGAAAAGGATATACGTTCTACCAATTAATGACGATCATATATGTCACAAGGTTCCTCGATTGAAAACAAAGGTTATTCAAAATGGTGAAGCTAATTGAAGAACTGAAGACATATACGTAGATCACTAGGAATGGTTCCCTTATACCAAAAAGATGAGAAAGGAATTTCTGGCAGCAGAAAAAGAAATAAGAGAAGTACCCGACAAGAAGAAAAAGTAGAACACGATATTTTTTCAGAAAGCTAGAAAGAACATGCTTAAAATAAATAAATAAATCAAAACAAAAAGGTTAGCTAATCAGTCACTCTCCACACTCGTTAAAGGAATCTTTGCAAAGAAACAAGTGCCGAAAACCATATACAAAGGCTATGAAATCAGTCAAGTCCAAAAGCAAGTATATGGACAAAGGTTTTCTGCGGCCAAAAGGCACCAAAGAAAGAACAAATACATTCAACAACTACCATTACACATCCTCCTCCTTTCTCTGACCAATCCAGTGAACTTAATTTAAAGAAAATGCTCCAAGCTTTAAAGGCAGGTCCAATTTTTTTTTTATTAAAAAAAATTAGGCCTACTTGGAAAACAACAAAACCTACATAAACGTCCATATTCTGTAATTATTTTGATTATTATAATTATCCTACCTTCATCTATCAATCAATATAAAAGTTAAACTCTCTAAAGTTCATGGAGGATAGAAGAGCTCAGATACTTTGGTTGTTGGCTTGTCTTCAATATATCATATTATCATAATTTAGCAAGGAATATTCACAATAGTAGCCACTAATCACCTTTTTCTTTATGATATGTCGATGAAACATCCCAAATTGCAGTGTAAAGATGAGTATTTTAATTCCGGCCCTGGCAATGGGTGATTGAAACTCAACTTCATTGTATAAGAATTAAATCTATAACTATATACACTAACAATATCACATAGGACTTTGCCCAACTAGGATGAGACTGCAATTATTAAATGATTTACATGTGAAACTACTACTATAGGTCATGCAAGAACTCTAGCTCATTACTTTGTCATGACAACCATGCTTGTATTGATGAATCTACATATCTTGGTCAAGAAACATTGCCACCTTGTCTTTCAAGGTGTTTCTTTTTTTCATCAAGGGGACCATTTCTTCTCCAGCAAGTTTATCTTGACTTTGCCTAGCGAACTTATGGGTAATCTCGACATTTTCCACAATAGATTTGATGTTCTCCTTCTCAAGAGTTTTCCTCAGCAAGGGACCCAAGAACAGGTCCAGCATGTCTTGAGCAGGATCACCTGTTTGAGAGGGGCTTGTAGCAATTAATTCACCAGTTGTTGAAGTAGAATTAGATAAATCTTCCCTTCCAGATCCGGATGAAATTTTGTTCTCAGAAGAGGAATCAAGAGTAGTTCCCGTTTCATTTGTATCTTGAAATTGCCATTTTGATTCACGCTGTCTACTTGATCTTTCTTTTCGATCCTTGTTCTCATAATCTTTGACATACTGCATGCACATGACAAAAGTTCAAATCTTAAAGCAGAGGTAGGGTAAATATAAAATGTCTTGGGAGGCTATATTTTTATAATGACTGAATTATATGATAATTATGTTGATACAGAGAGAAATGGTATAACATTACTCGAGCAAAGTAAAAAGCAGAAAATTACCTGTTCTGCTATGGCCATCAAATCTTCAACTGTCAGGTCCATGGCATCATCGCTAACTGGATTAACATCATAACAACCATGGCTAGGATCCTCTAATTTTTTTCTTTTCTTTATAGAAGATCTCTGATCTCTATCCTTAGACTTATCACCTTTTCTCTTCTTTTGAGTAACCTTTCCATCTTGTTGGTCTAATTTTTTTCTTCCCTTAACTTCACACTTGGCTCGTAAGTTTGAAGGTTCACTCCTGTGAGTATCTTTCTTGGTTGCATTAGCTTTAATGATGTCTCCTTTTTTGGTAGAGCAATTAGTTTCAACAGAGTCACTCACATGGGTGGCAGTGGCAGAGGCACCAACCTTCTGCATCATCCATGGTGGTAATTGGCGTTTACTTCCCTCAACACAAGCATCCATTCCTATGAATAATATGTGAAAACTTCTAATCTACACTCAAAGCAGAGAAACAACACTTAAAAGTTGAATCATCTGCACACACAAAAAGGAAGGCTACGATATGTAACAGTTGAGATAAAAACAACAAGCAAATTTAGCCAGAGAGTCAGTACAGAATAGCAATTGGGGGTAAAATTAGGGTTTCACAAAATACAGCGTTGTTTGTTAAATTTCAAAAGAGAAAGCGAAGCCCAGATCTGTCGAAAAGGCAATTAGCATAGAAAGAAGAAAAGAGAGAACCTTGGCTTGGCTTCGTACCTAGAATTGTCAGGGTTCCGATCCAATACCCAAATTCTGCGTTGAATGAACGAGATTTTCAAAACAGAACAGAGGTAATTGGCTTTTTATGACATTTTCTCTTTCGTTAGAAAGAGTTATTTGTTTTAAGGTTTACACTTTACACTAATTGGCATGTACTAACTACTAAGTATAGATTTTTTTCCTGAGCATATATAAGACATTTGTAATTGAATGAAAATATAAATATTTTTATATTATCCGTGCATATATTCCTTATTTTATTATTTTATGATATTTAAGTATTATTAATTGAATAAAGTCTCAGAAATTAATACATAATTTGTTTTTATAATAATTTTCTTAAAATTTATACTAATAATAATTTTTAATTGACAGAAATATAGAATGTATGTTAAGTTGTTAATTAAACTAATTTTTTTGGTTACAAAAACAACTCTAATTAATTTGTTTATCTTTTTTATGTATATTAATATCAGTATAAATATAAATCATTTATTATTTATTTATTGAGAAAGGAAACGAGAAAACTATAAATCAAAAATCTTTTTAGTTTGGTTTATTCTTTTTTATCTAATTAAAAATCTAGAATATTCTCGTTCAAATTTTCAGAAATTACAATTCCATGCAAAATAGTAGTAAATAAAGATAATATTTTTTTTTTATGATTGAAAATGATACTAAAGAATTTACAATAATTATGCATCATGTTCTATCCCAAATTTGACTCATTTGATAACAAATAAAGATAACATAAACATTCATGATAATAATTTAGAAAATAAAATAAAGTAAATTCTAGTGTTTCTTTGTATTTTAATGAATAAATCAAACAATAAACAGAATTTTGTAATAAATCAAACAATCAATTATTAAAAATAATGTAGCAGTGACATGCTAAGTAGTGATTAGTGAACACGCACAATTAACAACGCGAAATAAATCATTTGGAAAGTTCAGCTCCCTCCATTTCCTCAAAGCCATGTTTCATGTGAAGCACAACAGAAACACTAGGAGACACGGGATGGCCTTCCACAACAAAGCAATGACAACAATTTTCATTTGCACAAAGCTGATGTTTCTACCCAAACAACTCCTTGGCCCTGCATTAAAGGCTATCCAACTTATAAGAAGGTACGTAGTGTATCTATTTCCTCCTTTTTTCTGAAATCCATCTTTAAGGCCTAAATTCCAAGCAATCTTTTCCCCATGTTTGTTCCATTCTCCCCATTGAGTATAGAGAGAGAGATATATACACAAAATCGTATTTGGACTAATAATACGATCACCACTTGGAAGTATATCACTATCAGATTTTATAGCTCACTTGTTCTCAAAAGGCACTGGTGGGAAAAGTCTCGAGGCTTCACATATTGTTCCATGCAGGTAAACTAGCTTATCCTTTCAAACCAGAAACTAGCCAGCCAATTTTTCTTCATTGGTTTTAAAGTTATCTGTTACGGGAGATTAATGAGATTAATCTTATCTATATCTTTGTATTTTAAATTGGTTTGTTATATATTTTAAATATAGGTTAGTTGTTAGTTTGTTAGATATAATCTTATCTAGTTATTAGTTTGTTATCTAATTTGTTATACTTTGTAACCTATAAGTACAGAGTTTTATTATCAATAAAATCACTTCACACATTTCTGTAAATATCTTCTTAACATGGTATCAGCCTAAGATCGATTCCTGTCACTTTATTCACAATGACTACACCACCAAAAGCATATTCTCTTTTTTTACAGGAA
>PYAF01004757.1:230587-250736 GCA_007407185.1 Glycine tomentella | reverse complement strand
ATTAATCTTATCTATATCTTTGTATTTTAAATTGGTTTGTTATATATTTTAAATATAGGTTAGTTGTTAGTTTGTTAGACATAATCTTATCTAGTTATTAGTTTGTTATCTAATTTGTTATACTTTGTAACCTATAAGTACAGAGTTTTATTATCAATAAAATCACTTCACACATTTCTGTAAATATCTTCTTAACATTATCTTTTATTTCTTCAAGATTTTAGCTTTCACAAGAGGATGTGTTGAAACAAGCCAGAAGAATCAACTTAGACCTGCACTGGTTGCATCCTCCATTTTGTTGAAGGCTTTCTCATAAGCAACCTCCGAGAACTCGAGAGGAACTTGTTTGGAAGGCAATTAGGATCAAATCCTAATACCACGGAGCAGATGTTGTTGTCAAAGGTGAATCTTTGAAAGATGTCTTGCAAGTCCACCTGGGCCACAGTTTTTTATGCATGATGGAGAAATGGAAGTGGCTAGGGAACTTTCAAGCTTCTTCTGAATGATCTGTTGAAGGAACCTCCCAAAACTATCATATCATTCTTAAACAAATAAAGAATAAAGTATGCCTCTGTCAAAATAAAGGGGAAAAAATGTATTTAACAATTAACATAAAGTTATAAAAAGGAAAAGTTTCACATATTAACCAGAATAGGCCAATTTCTCGCCCCCCTTTGGTTGCTGATTGAATCTCTGCTTCAAAACTTCCGTAAAATTTCAAACCTACAACATGTGTGCCATCAGAACCTGGCATGTTTTCTTATAATTGCAAGAAGAAGCACGTATATTCTTCAACTCTGGCTGTGATCTGTATTCCTGAATCCGCTTAGCAAGCTTATCTTGCTCAATATTATCCAGTTTTTTAGAATGCATGTTTATTATATCACGTTGTGGACCTTTGACATTGTATGTCAAATGTCAGGGATCATTTTACAGTTAATTGTAAAAGTTAGTTTTTTTTTTTTTTTTTCCAACCCGTTTCATTCGAGTTTGGTTTGTTAATTGCCATACTACCTCCGTTAACTAAAACTAAAGAAAAACAAGAAGGATAGAGAATTGAAGAAGAAAGATGAAGGTGAATCGAATCGAATTGAATCGGCAGAATGATGAAGAACGGTCGGATAACAACTTTGCTGAATGAATAAGTTTCTGGAAATTTTCTACTCAAAATAGTTGTTACCTACATAAACTAAAAACAGCCGTGAAAATTATTTTTTTTACCGATAATTTAACCCAAAATAGTGCACCGATAATTATTTTTTACACATACTTAACAGGTGAACTAGTCATACTTAATAGGTGAACTAATTTATCATAATATTTATATATTTATGAAATAAATTGATCATTTAAAAATGTAGAAACTAAATTTTCAGTGAATACATAATTAATTTCAGACTAAATAGGCTATTTATAAAAGAATGGAATCAATTGCCATCCTTTACCAACTAACTGTTTTATCAAATAGTACAGTAAACGGAATATGTTAATAGTACTGTGGCGCTGGGATTTGTGCATTGCTTGTAAACGAAGATGGATATAATACTAATTCGTGCTTTGCTTTCAGTACCAAGAATCACATATTCACATTTATCCCCTTATTGATACCGTACAATCTTCATAGGCAGAAAAATACACTTCAACTAATAATTGATAAACGAAATACGTTTCATGATATCAGAAAAAATGCAAGTTCAAACCGATTTTGTTTTTAAGAAAGTTCTTTTCCTTGCTAGAAGATAAGAAATCGAATATATTTAAAAAGTCAAACTATCTTAGATCTTGTTGGTGTTTACAAGAGAGTTTATATATGAATCCTCATCTTCCCACTTCTTTAATTTCTCTTCTACCACCACCAACCATTGGATTGGATTATTTATCTTTTTTTGGGTGGATCGTCGGATTGGATTTGCGATTCATCAAGAAAAGACTTCCTCGCTTCTCTCATCTTCCTCTTCATCTCCGGTTCTTTCTTTCTTTCTTCCTTACAAAACAAAACCTCTCTCTCTGCACACCGCACCACCCTTTATATAATTCAATTGCAATCAAATCAAATTCAAAATCATGATTACAATTCAATTCCGCTTTCACCATTAGATAACTATATGGAGTATCAAATCTTGAGTGTATTTAAGATAAGATATGGAGTAGTTGAGAGAAAAATAAATCTTAAATTATTTGGTAGGAGATAAAATGGAAAAGAACAAATATTTCGTATTTTGTTTGACTGAAAATAAATAACAAGATTAAATTTTATTATCTTTGTATTTTATTTTAAATAATAACAAATATAATGAATAAAATTGTACAAGCTTTGTTTTAAAACTATTAAAATATGATAGTATTATTTTGTACCCAAAAAAAGTATAGTATTATTTAACGATGTAAAGTGAATATTTTTTACCAAATTTAACAATAAAACTATTAAAAGTATGGTGGTGTGTCTCAGATAAAACAGTTGTAAAAATTAAATTATTTTAATAATTAATTATATGAATAATTAATTATTTTATAATTATCTTATTTCAGACACACCACCACCGTACTTCTAATAATTAAATTATAATCAATTTTTATTTAAACAAATTTGCAAAATTAATTTATTTTGTTTTGATGCAACCAAAAAAACCAACTTTTACATAATAAAATAATATAAAAACAGCTCAAAGAAAAAATAAGCTGTTACAGAGTAGTCATAGGCTGCAAATTTTTAGTTTCATCAAAATAGCTTATTTTTTGGAAGAGTAAAAAAAATAAAATAAAAATAAAAACATTTATTGCTACCACGTGCTTAATTTTATTGTTTTAAACAAATCTTTTTGCTATTCACTAATATATTTTTTTCGTATTGTTACCTAACTACAGAACTAGAACAACTCTCAATTCAGAAAGAAAAAAGAACAACTCTCCCATTTATTATAGTTACATGAGAAAAATCATAATAGGCAATATTAAGCATGAAATGCATCATATATAACATAATTTTCGAACATTCAGTTTCAGTATGTACATTCTTACCTTTACACAATCTGTCCATTCTTCAATTTTTAAAATAAATTACAGTACATAATGATCGATATTTTTAAATTTCAAATTGAATTTTGCTTCATAAATTTCAAATTGGATGATAGTTAAATTAAAATTGTGTAATTAAAAAACACTTACAATGTTTTTCTAAATAAAAAGCAAGTCAAACTTGAAAGAACAATGAATCGGCTAAAACGACGTTTTTTTGTGGAATTAACTTGATGAATATATTTTAAAATTTTCATTAAGAGATACATGTTAAATGTTTTCTATAGTAACTGCAACAAATATGGATCCAGATGAATTAAAAAGTTAATGAAATTCCTTTCGATGAATTAGGCATTCAAAATTAAGAAATTGAACTTTCTTTTCTTAATGAACAACAGCATATCTTCAAAATTCTTAATATATATACCAGATCCATCTTCACTGGCATTCAGCAAGCAAGATAAATAGCTCTTCGTCAGTTATTGCTCCCCTCTCCATTGCTCTTTCAAGTACAGTGAGTCCTCCAGCATCTTTAACTGACGGCCTTGCGCCCCTGGTAAAATGGCATGTTAGTTTGTGCTTTCATTGGAAGTTTGTGTTAGAGATGAATGTGTGCAAGCTTCATGCAAACGGCTTAAAATAAAAGTATTACCTTCTTAATAGAAACTTTGCCAATTGATTTTTCCCACTTGTAATGCAATGGTGCAAGGGAGTTCTTTCATGATAGTCACACATGTTTACATCAGCACCAAATTGGAGCAACAACTCAACCATCAGTGCACTGCCAGAATGACATGCCAAATGTAATAATGACCATCCACGGAAACACCTCTCTGTCTCAGTAGTCTCTTCAACTCTCAGACAGGCTTCAGGATCATGTTGATGCCCTTTGGCATCAGCAGCATGGTGAGACTCGTCATAATATTTTGTGTTTATCAGATTTGATGTTGATGTGACAATAAGGCGATACACTTCTCGTACATTTACAGCCTGAACTGCTTGCCAGATTCTTATGAAAACTGAAGCATTCCCAGGTATATCCTCTTCTCGGATGATCAGTGATTTCTCTACATACTGATTAAGGAAAACAAGAGTTACAACAATATTTAGATCACAGTAAAAGATATGAAGAAAGCAGAGGCTTCCTTACAGATATATCATAATACAGCAATACATAACATTAAATGTCAAAATGTAAAACTGACATAGGACTGGCAGAAACAATATGTAGAGAAAGACACAGAGCAACAAAAATAAGAGAATCCAAAGATGGAAATCCAATTATAAAAGATTACCAGCCCAATTCATTTATTCACAAAGTGCAGTGATCTGGGTACATAATCTCCATAGAAGTAAGCATCAACTATCCTACTTCAAATTCTATTAGCAATGAAAACAAGTAATTATTATGACCAGAAAGGTGAATTAAATCCACAAAACCATTCTTCAATTCCAATTGAAGTCCAAACTACATAACTTCCTAAATTCTTAGTTTATAACTAAAACCTTCATAATCCTTAAGACTTTGGATAATTCGAAAACATTTCCAACTTAATCCAGAATGCTGGTGCTTAAGAATATGAACAAATACCTCAATGAACTCGTCAATAAAACAGCAACATCTTTAACTCAAGTTAATTGGGGTCAGTGGTAAATGAATCCAATGATAGATACGAGGCAGTTGAAAAAAAAAGGAAGGGGGAGGGGAAGAAAAAAGGGGAAATAAGACAAAAGAAAAGAAGGGTGAAAGAAGGAGGGGGGAAAGGAATTGGAAAAGAACTAAAAAGGGACCGTTTGGAACAGAGATAATAACGAGTCTAACTCTCCACCAAACTTATAGTTTTTTTCCACTCCGTCCTAAGACACGCCGTCCACCAATCTATATCTCACTCCATTAAGTCTTCTTTAATTACCTCTTCCCAGGTAAGTTTCGGTCTACCTCTACCTCTCTTCGTGTTTAACTCTTGGTAACAAACTCTTGTTCTTACGTGAGCATCCAGGGGCCGTCTCATTAGGTGTCCAAACTACCTCAATTTATGTTCTCTCATCTTTTCATTCATCGGTACTACTGCTATCTTTCGTCGAACATCTTCATTTCGTATCTTATCCATCTTCGAATAACCACACATCCACCTTAACATCCTCATTTCTGCTACCCTTATTGTATATTCATGTTGCTTATGTGTTGACCAACATTCAACTCCATATAACATTGCAGATCTTACAACTGTGCTATAGAATTTTTCTTTTAACTTAAGAAGAATTTTGCGGTCACACAAAAACATAAATGTACTCCGCCATTTCATTTAAAAAATTTCTAAAGTCGATAGAATATCATTATTAAGCAGACATAAATTTAAAATGAAAGAGTTGTGCTAAAATTTAAAATAAAAGAGTTGTGCTATCTTACTCATGAAAAGAATTTGTCACATGTCTAACATATCAAGCTGCCTCTATAGCAGTAAACCATGAAAGCTTCCAGTTCCATCAATAAAAATTTAAATTGAACAGAAACTGCTTACCTTTGCTTGGATGTACTTCTCCTTGTGTTGGAAGGCATCTGTAGAGCAAGGTTTCATAGGCACATTTGATTCACCTACCCTGCAGATAATTATTCCCAAAATGAAGGATTACGTGCTTAACTACTCAGTCACTCAACATGATACATTGATAGGACACAATGTGCATTGCTAAGGAAAGCCATAATTTACCTTTCATGATCAAGTAGAAGCAAGCCCTCCCAGACAGAATTACAATAAGCATTACCTAAGTTATCAAATAACTCTAGAACGGTATTTTCCCAAACCCTAACATCTAATGTTATAGATCTCACCTGCAATTCACAGATAAAATATAATTACCTTTAGAAAATGATAATCGATTTTTAATACCAAATCAGAAATCACATTATTTAAGAAAATTGACTCAGATCAATTATAAAGACAAAAAAAGTGTGAATTATTTCTCAAAAGTCAAAGCTAATGAATTCTTAAAATGAAAACCCTTAGCAAGAAATAAAGAGTTGCAAAAATATGCAAGCACTTTAGCGCAGTATAACTATCCTAGAGCAAGAAAAAGAATTAAAATCTTCACCATCTCAAACTATGGATGCTCCAACGTTGAAGATAAACTTCGAGACAAATTTCAATAAAGTTACAAAATGCTCTTATATCCACATAGATGTTGAATTTAGAAGGGAAGATTTAGAGAAAGATAGAAAAGAATATCTTAGAGAGAATTTTGAGAATGGGAAATGTTTTCTTATTAACTATGTACCCCATTATCCAAAGGCTCCTCGCTATGCGAAGGTAAGAGGGAGAAACATTGTACACAGCCTTACCCTTACATATGCAAAGAGATTATTTCCGGATTTGAATCCATGACCAACAAGACACCAAGGCACAACTTTACTGCTATGTCAGGGCTCGCCCTCAATATATATATATATATATATATATATTTTAATTTATTAAAATTTATTGGAAACTACAAAATTAGGAGAGAGGATCATTAAATATGATGTGAGACCCACAAAATTGTGTCATTTTCAATAAATTTCAACCAATAAGAGAGAATGTGTTCAAAAGAGTGTGTCTGAGAGCGTGTTCCTAACATTTCTCTAACCAAAATGGTGCCAATGGGTTGCCAGAAAATGGCTGGATGTGCCTCCACGCACAGCTAGAAGGGGAGGCATGTGGAGGAAAAGTACTGGACGGTAATTGCATGCATAGGCACATGGAATGTGAAATGGAGCTGAAACTGCAGTACTTCACCAGCTCATAGACCAACTGATCTTGATTCTGATTGCAGTAGTTTTGCTGGAAAAATCGCTAGAAAATTTTTCCAGTAGCAGCAGAGGCCAGAAAAGTGATTGAATGCATTGTATGAGAGGAAAAAATGTTGGGAAAAGGAAACCAAGGTGGAAACACTGTTTCTATCCAAAAGAAGGCCACAGATGGAGATGATTCAAGCAGAGCTGTGGTGAAGATAATGAAAGAGAAGATTTGAACTTGCCGGAATGAAAATATGTAAATGACTGCTTGGAAAAAGAGAAGAATGCTATTGAAAAAAAATTAATTCCATATTTTTAGGAGCATGACAGTGGAATTGGGACAAATCACAGAATATGGTAACACTCTAATGCCACGTTAAAATTTAGAGGGAAAATTTAGAGAAAGATAGAACATAATATTTTACAGAGAATTTAGTGAATTGGAATGCTTTCTCATTCAGTAGAATGAAGTAGATTGGTTATGCAAGGCATCTGTATGTATAGGCGCTTAATAGAGACACAGTGGAGATTATTTCCTAAGCTAATGTTAATCCAGTGCAACTTTCTAGACGCTAATATAATGCCCATGAACAATAAATGCATTTTAACAGGAGATGCATGAACATGCTATTTCCTAAGTACATTTAGTACTATTATTTGCAACAATAGGGATAGACATAATCACATAAATAAATGGTTTGCATCTATATCTGAAAGAATGCACCTTTGAGACATGAACACCAAGATTTCGATGCACTCCAGAGCATTCAATACACAGCAATATGCCAAGGTTTAGAGATGCCCAGTCTGGTTCAGGAGCACTGCACTCAGCACATTTATCATTCCCGGGAATTCCCCTTAAAATCTTAGAGACACTAACCACTTCCTTGGAATATACGCCATCCCTCAATGATTTCTGACTATCCTCTGATTGACTTGCCACAGAAGCACCAGTTGCTGAGTTTTTATTCTGTGAATGCACTCTACCAAATTGAGGCTGCAGCAATTATAAATGAATTAGTGTTGATATAACATCTTATATGGACATCTTGGCAGGATGCTATGCTTCAAAAAGTTTGAACAGATAACCTGTTGAAGAAACTGAGAATTAAAAAGCGACGTGATAGCTCCAGTAATTTTGTTTACCCAGTCCATCCTATCAGCTTCATTTTCAGCCTGATGAAACCAATTTGGAAAATCAGCTTACAAAAAACCAATCCAGAACTAGACCAAGCCAGCACACAGAATTTGATACAAGATCTAACAAAGAAGCTCAATCTAAAAGATTCAAAACTACAATTTTAACCAACAAAATGTCTATTTTCTCCTGAAATAGAAAAATTGTATCACACAAATGAGATATCAGTACAAGATAAGAAATTATGTTCGGTTATCACCAAGATAGGTGGACACAATACAGTGGCTTGTTTTATGAATCATTAAAATATATGAAATAAGTCAATCAGTCACCTGTAGTGTGTATGATTTTGAGGGAGAAATTATTCGGAAGCAAAGACGTAAATCTGTATCATCTGCATCCATCTTTATAGTGGATGTGCACAGATCAACTGTACAAGAACCTAAAATATCCTCATTTAGAGATGTGGCCCTATTGTGTCTTGTACGGAATCTACCAAACATGCCACTATTTTGTTCAGACGAGCGAGAATAATTATATGACTGAGAGCCCTGGGCACAGATTTGGAAGTACACATTAGCAGATTGCTTGTTAGGTCAAAACAAATAAAGACAAAAATAACTACCATGGGTTTGACACCCTTCACTCTGTAATAATATAAATTCCCTTGGTTATCAAGTACAAAGAACCTCCGTTTCCAATCTCCACGTGAGCTTGATGATCGTTTTAACAGATAACCCTGTTTAACTGTTTGAACCTGTAAGCAAGGGTAAAAATTAAAATTAGAAGACACAAAATAAAGAAAAAGGGAAAAAAAATAAAAACCAATGTATTTAACATAAAGTCATAAAGAGGAGAACTTTCACATATTAACCAGAAAAGGCCAATTACTTGCCTCCCCTTTGGTTGTTGCAGGTTGCACCCCTGCTTCAAAACTTCTGTAAGAGTTCAAACCTACAACATGGGTGCCATCAGAACCTGGAACGGTTTCTATATAATTGCTAGAAGCTCGTATATTCTCCAGCTCTGCTTGTGTTCTGTATTCCTGAATCCGTTTTGCAAGCTTATCTTGCTCAATATTAGCAAGTTCTTTTGATTGCTGTGCATATGTTAGCACCTAATTTCAGGAAAATACACAAAAGTAAAATCAGGTCATAATTTTCATGCAACAATCTAGGTATAAAATATTAAAGAGATTACTTCAAAGTTGATCATTATAAAATAAAACTGTCAAAGAAAACATTTTGTAGTGTCACAATGTATAAAATTGTTCATACATAACATGCCCCAAATCACATAGAAGAATCAACAGCATAGAACAAGCAAGAAAATGGTAGGGCAATACAGTCCTAGTAAAGATAGTGCAAGAGATATCTAAGAGAAAGGTTAAGCACATTTGGACCTTAAAACTCGTCTTACACGATAGTTTCCTTTTTTTCCTTTTCAAGAGATTGAGCAACTTTTTAATGTGGGAGAAACAATGTTTTGTACAAGTGATTGAAAGTTCATGAGTTCATAACTCCCATTGTTCTTATTTACATTTTGTCACAAAGTAGTGTCATCCCTATGCTAAGTCAATTCTTCCAAGGCCAACAAAATTACAAATAAGGAGACTGTATTATACGAGGAAAATTATGACACTCAATAGTGAAGTGAGAGAGAAATTGACATTAAGTTTCACACACTTGTAAAGGGTATTTCATCTATGCCAATCAAGTGCTAAATATTGTTGTTTGAAATTAGCAAATAAAATACTCTAGCTTCAATTTGATAAAGTCAGTTTTGGCTACTAAAAAAGAATGAAGCATGTCAATTGTCATCCTTTTCCAACTGTTTTATCAAGTATGTTCATAATTTTATCTTCAATATATTTGCTTGTAGGAAACAAAAGAGTACATTTTATACCTGGTGAATATAGGGCTCCATTTGGCTTAGTAAGTCATAACCCTAAAGCAAAAGATAACTTGTTTAGTACAAAGTAATAATTAAAAGCAAAAAACAAAAAGAGTTGAACATTCACTTATGAAGAATTGCCACCAATTTACGGACCAGTTTAAAATATCTCAAATGAGCATCCATTATTGCACTAATGGACTCCAAGAACTCGTACTTCTTTTTCACTTCAATATTCATGAGAGAGTTTACCTGCACTCCTTAAAACCCAATAGCCAGGTTCATAATAAAAATAAAAATAAAACACTGGAGATGTCAGCCAAAAAGATTCATAATTGTAGAAGACATACTAGATTGAAGCGACTTTTCTCAAATGCAGATTTTGAATTTTGTAGATCCTGCCATGGATCAGAGTATGAGATAATTAATTAAATAATATGACTCACACAGTCATAAAAAAATATGCCAAAATAAAAACAAAAGACTTAACTATGTTTTTAATCATTGTAAATTTGACTATTTAGTCCTCCAAAAAAAACTGTTGGTTTTCCTAAGAATTTTTTTTAAAAATATAATAATCCTTGTTAGTGTCTTGGCATGGACCATGGTTTGTGATGTAACATGCCTAGATATATGTCACATCATTCATAAATATTAAATAGTAATAGAAATTATTTCCTTTTAATTTTATAGGTGCTTGTAATAGACAAACTTCTCTTGTGACTGGATTAAGAATAATGGCTTGTGATAATGAATAGTCACTCAAAATGGATTATAGGTGCCAAAATTATAAGAGTAATGCTGAAAGTTAATTGTGTTTGTTGATGATATAAGACCTGTTGAAAGGTGATACAGGACCTGATTGTGTGAAAAATAGTGGGGAAGAAAATACAACTAAAAGGAAAAAAGTTCTAGGAAGTTAGAGTGCCTAGTCTCTCCCAAAGTCCCAGCTAATTCCAGCCTACCCTCTCAATTATCACTTCCTAGCCTTATACCCAATAAAACCGGATTTGCTGATAAAAAAAATACAACGGAATCACCTGTTTTTCCCACCTTGCCAACTCAGCAATTAGTTACATGGAAAAATCCTTCTCATTCTCTTCCATTTCGTTGTAATCCCCTACAAAGCCACTCTTTTTCTGTCTTAACATGCACCTTAGTTATTTTGGGTTTGGTACTAACTAGTTCAAGGTTTCTATCAGACTTTTGGAGTTCCTTTAAATTCAGAAAGGATGCTAATCTCAGGGAATAATGCTATTAACACAACAGCCATACTCTCAAAATTGACTCATTTAGAGTCCATGAGATATGAAATACTCTGGATGACAGGGCAGTACCTAAGACAGATTGGTTATTGTAAGTTTCACATGATATTATTTTAGTAATATCCTTTTAAAGTTGTCTCTTCTGAAGTCACAAAATTAGTTTTTCACCATAATCTGAAATCATGACACACACAGTACATGAAAGTCAAGGGAAACCTCAGATACAACTAGAATTTTTTAGAAGCTACTAATCATAAACAAAATTGACACAGCAAACCTCTTCTAATTCAGCAACAACATCTTCCGGTGTATTCTTCTTCAAAGAGACAAACTTCTCTCGTGACTGGATTAAAGAGATAATGAATATGTCAGAGATCATAATTAATAGTAACTCTGAGAAATTGAGTATTTTGGTTTAAATATAGTCCAAATATGCATAAAACATAAGATAAATAAAAAACTATGATGCTGAAATCGAGGATGTAAGCAAATTACCACTTTCAAAAGAGGCATTCAAGTGCAAAATGAGAATGTCTTTATAGGCAAGGCTTCTGTAGATGACTTAAATTAGCACTGAAGCCACCGTCAAATTAAGCAAGCCTTACCTAAATGCTTATGTGAGCACTTAGAGTGTAAAATAGAAGTTTGATTCTAAAATAATTTTTATCACCACAAATACTAATAACATCAACATCAACAACACCTTTAACCCAAGTTAATTGGGGTCGGTGGTAGATGAACCCAATGTTAAAACGAAAATAGGACAAGAGAGAAAAAAAATTTAAAATAAAAGAATGGTGAAAGGAAGAAAAGCGAAAAAAAGAGGAAAAGAACTAAAAAAGGGAACAACTGGAACATAAAATTACTAATGGGTTTAACACTCCACCAAGCTTATAACTTTTCTCCACTCCGTTCTAAGATATACCGTCCGCCAATCTATATCCTATTCCATTAGGTTTTGTTTAACTACCTTTCCCCAGGTAAGTTTTGGTCGACCTCTACATCTCTTTGTGTCTAACTCTTGATAACAAACTCTTGTTCTTACAGGGGCATCAAGTGACCGTCTCATAACGTGCCCAAACCATTTCAATCTATGCTCCCTCATTTTTTCACATACCGGTACCACTGATACCTTTCGTCGAATATCCTCATTTCTTATCTTATCCAATCTTCGTATATCCACACATCCACCTTAACATCCTCATTTCTGTTACCCCTATTTTATGCTCATGTTGCCTATGTGTTGGCCAGCATTCCGCTCCATATAACATTGCCGATCTAACAGCTCTTCTATAGAATTTTCCTTTTAGCTTAAGGGGAATCTTACGGTCATACAAAAACCCTGATGCACTCCGCCATTTCATCCACCCTGTTCTAATTCTATGACTTACATCCTCATCTATCTCACCACCTTTTTGCAACATAGATCCCAAGTATCTAAAAACATCTTTCTTAAGTACCTCTTGACCAAGTAGATGCACTGTGTCTTGATCACCATCTTTAACCCCCGAAAACTCACACTTCATATACTCCGTCTTGCTCTTGCTTATCTTGAATCCTTTAGACTCCAAAGTGCTTGTCCACAATTCCAATTTCCTATTAACGTCATCTTTAGTCTTATCAATAAGTACGATATCATCTGCCAAAAGCATACACCATGACACTTCCTCTTGAATATCTTTCGTTAGTTCATCCATCACTAAGGCAAAAAGATAAGGACTAAGATCTGAACCTTGGTGGACACCTACCGTGATAGGAAAATACCTTGATGTTCCATTACAAGCTTTCACACACGTGATAGCCCCATCATACATATCTTTGATTGCATTAACATACTTTAATGCTACCTTTTTCTTCTCAAAAGTCCACCATAAGACTTCTCTTGAGACTCTATCATATGCTTTTTCAAGATCTATGAACACCATATGTAACTCTTTCTTCCTTTTCCTATACCTTTCCATTAATTGTCTCATCAATAAATTAGCTTCCATGGTACATCTTCCTGGCATAAATCCAAATTAATTTACTGAAACCTTGGTCTCCCTCCTTAAGCGATGTTCGATAACTCTCTCCCACAACTTCACAATATGGCTCATGAGCTTGATGCCTCTATAGTTTGAACAATTCTGGATATCTCCCTTGTTTTTGTAAATAGGCATAAACATATTTTTCCTCCAAGCATCAGGCATCTTGTTTGTTTGAAGAATCCTATTAAAAAGATTGGTCAACCATTTTATTACCACATCTCCCAAGCCCTTCCACACTTCAATAGGGACGTCATCAGGTCCCAACGCTTTATTATTCTTCATCCTCTTTATAGTCTCCTTAACCTCATGTGTATTAATTCTGCGCACAAATCTTCTATTCAGATCATCAAAAACGTCCTCCAAATCCACCTCACTCTTGTCACTATTCCCATTAAAAAGATTGTTAAAGTAGTTTAACCATCTTTCACTTACATCTTCATCCCTTACCAAAAGTTTTTGATTTTCATCATTGATACATCTAACTTCGGTGAGGTCTTTACTCTTCTTATCCCTCATTTTGGCAAGTTTGTAAATACCTTTCTCTCCATTCTTGCTCCCAAGATTTTTATACAAATCGTCAAAAACTTTTCCTCTAGCTTCCCGCACTGCTTTCTTTGCATCTTTTCTCGCTACTCTAGACTTCTGCAAATTCTCATCATTGAGACATTTATGCAAAGATCTAAAACATTCCTTCTTCTGTTTAATAGTTTCTTGCACCTCTCCATTCCACCACCATGTTTCCTTTGTAAGAACTTTGTTTCCTTTGCTTTCACCTAACACTCTCCTTCCCACATTTTGAACACACACAACCATCTTATTCCATATATCATTAGCTTCTCCAATAATTTACGCAACATATTTTCCTTAAACTCTATTTGTTTCTCCTCCTTCAGCTTCCACCATCTTATCCTTAGATTTTGATCCTTCTTCCTCAAATTAAGAACTTTGTTGAACCTAACCTTTAGAACTATCAACTTATGTTATGTCGCCACACATTCTCCAGGGTAGACCTTACAGTCAATACACGAATTTCTATCTTCCCGTCTAGCCATAAAGAAATCAATTTGACTACGATTTTGACCACTATGATACGTGATAAGATGAGACTTCCTTTTCCAGAAAAAAGTGTTCGCTAGCATCAAATCATAAGCTAGTGCAATGTTCAAGACATCTTCTCCAGTCTCATTTCTTGTCTCATAGCCAAAACCACCATGAATTCTATCAGGGCCTCCACTGTTTTTACCAACATGCCCATTTAGATCGCCTCCTAGGAAAATCTTCTCCTCTCATGGTATCCCTCTCAGAACCTCTTCCAAGTCTTCCCAAAATTGGATCTTTTCATCTGATAATAATCCCACTTGGGGTGCATACACACTAAGGATATTTAAAATAAGATCCTCCACTACAAGCTTAATCATCATAATCCTGTCTCCTTTCCTTTTTACATCAACGACTTTATCTCTGAAACTTTTATCAATCATAATTTCAACTCCATTGCGACTCTTGATAGTGCCTGTATACCACAACTTGAAACCTGTGCCCTCCACTTCCTTGGCCTTTTCTCCCACCCACTTAGTTTCTTGCAAGCAAACAACATTCACTTTCCTTCTAGCAAAAACATCTGCTAACTCCTTCAGTTTACCTGTTAATGTTCTTATGTTTCAGCTTCCCAATTTCATCCTAAACCCCTGGGCTGTGTTTGCCTGCCAGGCTCGCCCATCTGCGTGTTGGGACCCTTGCCTTTTTGTCACCAAATCCGGGTGAAGGCCTGGCGCCTTGCCTTTCGGCATGGACCCTAGCACACTTTTCACTACATCCCAGGATCGATGTAGTGCCTTGCCTTGTGGCGAGGACCCTAGCACATTTTTCGATACACCCGGGGCCCAATGTAACGCATCACTATGAAGGGAACGCTCCAACGAAATGTCATAAAGTTTATCACATAAGAATAGCTAATTTTTTATGGCCGGTTCGCAACTCTTGACGCCAACCCTCCTCCTTTATCCTGACTTGGGACAGGTCATGCATGCAAACACACATAGGGCTTTAATCCTGGGGGTAGCCCTAGGGGTATGACCTAGGGCTTTAATCCAAGTATAATTTACCATAAATAACTGTTCAGTCAATAGACAAATTAAACAAAGGGCTTAAGAAATAATTGCAAAAAATAATAAATCCACATAAATCATGGTCAATTACCTTAAAAAGCCAAAATTCTTATGAACCAATACAAACAAGACAAGTTTAACCATCAAAGGACTAAAATCATCCATGTTATATAAAAATAATAATAAAAAACCATCCAAGAAACTCTCTTATGAGGAATCCTAAAAGTTGATAAATAACTAAACGATTTCAAGGAAAAGAAAAAGGAACAATACATAGGATGAATACCCAAACCAAAAGAGACATCACAAAGAGAATATCTAGGCCTCTCAAAAGGAAAGGAATTATCATTTAAACAATGTACAACAGAAGCACTGAACTGTAATAAGAATATCTAAACATCACAAGGAAAATTGAAGCATTAACTTATGAACACCAATTTGATTTACCAAAATTACTGGTAAAATTTGCATATACAATTATTTTTATTTTAAAAATAATCATCATCAACTTTGAAAATAGATTTATTTATTTATTTTCTCAATACCTGATCATACGAATGCACAGCTTTGTCAAAACGACGGCGAGAATCCTGATACAAACAAGCATGAAGTAAATGTAATGTATTAATTAATTAATTTATATATATAATAACACAGCTTTTACAAAAGAAACATTAACCCTAGAGAAAAAAGAAAATACCTTTGCATCTTGCAAATCAACGTTCATAAACTCTGTCAGCCGGTCAATCAACACATGCTCTACCTATACAAGAAATCTGTCATGTAATTATTCAAATAAAAAAATCTACGTCAACAAAACACTAAGATGGCTTTAGAGATAACCCAACACAAATAAATACACAATTATTGCTCTTTAATTTGTGTTTCTCTTTATTCCTTTACTATACAACCTAACAGATCTGATGCAACCAGCAAATTTTCATGAAAGGAAAAGCTTAAACAAGGAAAGAATTTTCAACTATAGTTCAATTTTATTACAGACAAAGTTAGAACCTTTAGAACTATCCTTCTTTAGGTGAAATGGTTAACTGGGAATTTCCATAGATTTAGTCATCATTTACACATTGCTTCACTTTTTCAAAATAAGGAAACTGTTGTCGAAGTTTCATTTGATTTTTCTGGACTCTAGAGGAATGGGCTACTTAATTTCTTGAACTTTTTTGTTTCTTTGAGTTAGACCTGCTTTTGACATGACACAATTCACAGACACGACAAAGTAAAAAGGAGAAAAGAGAAAAACTCACATAATTATCATTTTACTACTATATGAATGATAAGTGTATGATCTGCACAGTCAATACTAGACTTTTGAACACCATCAGTATATGGGCACTCCACTCAATACATTAAACCAACTTATATCCTGTCAAATTTATTACGATTCAGTTTAAAGTGAGATAAATCAAGAGTTTTTTAATGTTTGTTTTAGCAAATTTGAGGTAGTTGAATAAGCAGAGCAAAAAACCATTGCCTTCAAGTTCAAACACCTAAAGTAACAAGTCTTATAGTCACTATTAAAACTCCCAAGAAAAAAAGTGCAGCATTCTGGTTAAAGGACTCACCTGTGAACGAAGAAGCTCTTTAAAAGAAGCTAGCTCACGCAGTGTGGTAATAAACTTAGATATCACGGGCCCTACATAAAGAAACAGTTTTAGAAAGAAAAATACACCTTACATTTAGTAATGGTCAGTGCTGTCTTCATGATAGAAGGTATCCCACTTATTATATTATCATCAGGCACCAAAGCAGTTTATGTGGAGCTTGAGTGGTGACAAGGCTGTCCTGAGAAAGTTATATGGTAAAAAGAAAAAAGATGTCCAAAATAGATATAAATCTATTTATTAAAAAATTAAAATCAGGGTAAGGTCTGTCATTTTTTAATCTAAAACCTCTTATAAGTTAAAGAAAAATAAATTAAAACTATAAGCTACTAACACATTTAACAACGCACAAAATATAGTTGTTTCATAAATGACGCACGGACACTCCTCTTGCTTGAGGTGTTAGGGTGCCAGGCATGTAACTGACACTGAGACCTCTCAAACACTTGTACGACACATACCAAATACTCCTCAATAAGTCTGTTTAAAAATAATTTGTTATTAGCTCGGACACTTGAACCAACACTTGCACCTCCATATGGATGGACACTTCGAAGACACTAGTATTTTATTTTTTTTCAAACATTCATAAATCTCGGCTTAAAATGTAACATAAAATATTAAAAAATGAAGTCTCTCAATATGTTTCTGTGAGGCTCATTATCATAGAAAGATGAATATACAAGAATATACAAATCTTGATCATCATTTTAATTTTTTGTTATGTTGTTTACATTTAATTTCATTTGACACACACACATAAGTGGTGTCCTGGTGTCCATGTCAAAGTTTGTGCTTCGGAAGCACCTTTTGGGTTTGTTTATTTGAATAGAAGAAAAAGTAAAACAATATATGAAAATAAATTTCAACAACCTCCAACTGATACACTGACAGGGTCATCTTGGCCACCACCAAATACTTCTAATGAATCAGCAAAGGATATTTCTCCATTATATGCTTCCCCCAAAGCTGTCCTGAGGAGTTGCAGAATAAAGAATTAATAACTTCATCTTCTGTGGTTCCAACAAATAGTTTGTTGGGCAAATTTGATTGGTAAAATTTTCAACCAAAATGCGGTGCTTGTACATTTAAAGCCACATCTTTTAGCCACCACAATCATTAATCAATAACTATCTACAATTACAAATAGATGAAAATTTATTATTACAGAAGACCCTGGCTCTAGTCATTTAATTAAACTTGATGAACATTAATATTTAGATATTCCACATCAGTTCGTGGCCAAGTTTGGTAACATCAATTTTTGAGTTCAAACACATTTGCATTTAATTAGTAGACCAATTTCAATGTATCAAAAAACAGATTGAGAAGTTATGAAAGAATACTATTAGAAACAAAATAGCGAAAGTACAACTAGTGAACTAGGAGTGAGATACGAAATTCTCCTAAAAAGAATAATGAGAAGAATCAGAAGATAATGGTGAGTTAACATGGCTCACAAATGCAACAAAGCCGTCTAATTTCTTAGCATATTTGATCAACAATAGAAATCCCCTTGGAGGAGAAAAACTAGCCCTATACTTCTTTCTGCTGTATTCAAGAAAATCATTCCTAAATAAAAATATAGATTCAAAATCAAGAATTAACTTAGTACATGTAAAAACAGATCTAATACTCTATACATGAATGCCATCAAGCACTTACATAAACTTCCTGCACCCTTTATATAGTTTCTGGCACCGATCCGTTAACTCATCGGTTGTTTCTTCAAGAGAATATAACTGTCCCACAACAACAAAAAAAAAAAATGACAGCAAGGAATCATCTTGATTAAAAAATAGTAAATAACTAATAACTTACTAATCCAGTAATCTTGATGAATATAAATAAACGGAAATCTATAGGCACATACTTATTTTGGGGAGAAACAGCACAAGTTAAAGAAATTGAAGAGAGTAAAGGAGTACAAAAGTTAAAAAATAAAATAAGGAATCTGGTTTCTGGAGACAAAAGGAACATCATCAAACAAAACAGGAAGAACACATCTTCACACACACACACACACACACACACACACACACACACATAGAGAGAGAGACACAGAAAAGGTGATTATCTGAACATCATAAAGCACCAAGAAGACAAATCTACCCAACAAAAAGTGGCAATGGAAGATACCTACCTTTCAGAAAAAGCTCGTATAAATCCCTATTTCTTTGCTCAATCGAAATTAACGAAAAAATTCCAAAGATGTCCTAAAATAAAGCCTCATTCCACAACTTCCAATCAACACTATCCTAAACTAACGAATCATTGGGGTTCGCTCGCTATGAAACAGTTATTTCACACTCAATCCAAGCTTGTGTTAGCAGCAATTTAAAGATTTGCGAGGAAAAACAAAGTATGAGGAGAAACTAAGGGCAAAGCAAAGCATAATAATGTTGTAGGATAAAGGCAGAGTATCTATCAACACACCAAATCTGAAGGAAAGCTGGAATTGAAGCTTATTAGATTGCGAAAAGTGCGATCTAGGAATGGAATGAAAGTAGCGAACCTGTCTCTGGAACATAGGGGAATCATCGAGCTTGACGAACGCCGATGCCATTGTTGCGTTGGTCGGTGCTGGTGTTGATGTTGGTGTTGGTGAGGGTGCCTCAACTCAAGCTCTGTTATGTTACAGATTAGATCGCATGTCACTGTTATGTTCTTCAGATAGAGGTGAGCTTTCTAACGTGACTATTTTGTCCCCGCCGTTAACCCACCCACGTTACAAGTTTTTACTATTTTTACCATACTCACTAAATAGTGTATGTATTAAAAAAAAAATCTGAGTATGTATTAAATTATCTATAACTATTATAAAAATAATAATTTAATTTATTGTTATTTATTTTTATCCTCAACTATTATAAATTATTATAACATTTTAACTTCCAACAAATAATTATATTTTTTAAAACAAATTATACCTAATTACATATATAGAATAAATTTTCAAATTTAAACACTGAATATCTTTTTTATACTAGTTTACATAAATTTATTATATATGATAAATTTATTTTTTCTTATAATAATTATGTTATAAACTAATGTAAAATAGATGATAGTATAAAATTAGTTTAGCCTGATATATCATTAAAGTCATTAAACTTTAACCATAATTTGATTGATCGATAATATAACTGATTTGCTGATAATCTAATTCTTTTCCCACACACAACTATTATTAAAAACTAGTCTCTATTATTACTATTTTACAATTGTTTGTTCTTATTTTAAACTATTTGATTGATATAGAGAATTAATCTACTCCTATATTATTAATTAACATAATATTCTGTTAAA
>PYAF01004757.1:196491-219966 GCA_007407185.1 Glycine tomentella | reverse complement strand
AAAAAAAAGAAAGGACAAGGAAGGTGCCTGGATACGTACAAAATTTATATAATAAAAATTTTAAACTTTTTCCTTAGATACCCTAATTATTTTCCCTCCATCTTTCTAAGATTACCTCTATTGCATTATGAGTAGGAGCTTCAGCCGTCAAAATATTAAATTGTACTACGCTTTATCATAAAAAATTATACTAAAAATTTTTAATCCTTATTTTGGCTCTTTCACCTTTGTTTTGTGATCTTCTGGTGTGTTCTCTCTTGTAGTTTATGTTTACCATTACATGACGCGGGGAAAGGGAAAAATCTATTAAAGTTAAGGCATGTAATCTAGTGTGAAAATTTTTACACACTCAGTGCGCATTTGTAATAAAGTTACAATCTCAAACAAGTATTTTAGACCGGTGAAATCACTAAAAAAAAAAAAATTGTTATTCGTAATTGCCATTGATCTTAAATATTCCGATTTCTGAAGTCTTGCTTCCAACTGATCTTGATAGCATTCGCCTGTTACTATAGTGTTATATAAAATTTAGTTCTTTCGTTCATACCATACCACCGTATTTGACCAATAATATAGTATTATATAAAATGTTCTCATTTCTTGAACCAATAATGATTTGCAGTCTCATCCAACTATCGTATCATTTGAGGAAAGGTCGAGATTGTGTAGATGTCTTAATTACAGCAAACTGAGCTTTGAAGCTAGTAAAGATCTGGCCAAGAACCCCAGAATACCTCCAAGGGTTGCAATGCAGGCTCTTATTTCTCAACAACCAAAAATTTCAACAAGTGACTTTGTAACTGAGAGTCCAAGGATGAAGCACTCCCAATTAGTTTTGTACAATGAAGCCAACAGAGAAAGCTTATCCCAAGAGAGGAGAGATATGAGACTAAACATAGAGAAAATGCAATGGGGTGTAATAGAACTGGCCAAATTAGGCAAGCAAATGAACGGTCAGGTGCCACAGTTGTTTACCCATAATGTCTTGCTTAATCCTGCTCATGCTTCATCCTCACCAAGATTTTGTTGAGTATCCTCCTCTTGTGTACTTGTCTACCACTATCCATGATACTATGGTGTATTTCTGGAATTGTAAAAAGATGTAGTAATTGTTTTGTACTTAATATTTGCTTTAGAATTTTCAACGTGATAGATGAAATCAAATAGCAAAGATTTCTTCATCGTGCATGGCAACACTTAAAGTTGCATACATAAACACTATTGGAAAATGTTCTGCGAACAAGAGAACAATGTGAATGTGTATTACGTGCTAAGGGTAGTAAAATTTTTGATAGCTTCAGATGTCGTCGTTTTAATCCATCTGTAACTAGTGATATGGCAACCGGCTTGAGATGCATAGTAAGCTTCTTTTTTTCCCCTTTCAAATAATAGGAATAAAAACTAATGAACAAAAAGAGATGTTATAACGCGCAGTGTTACACTGGAGAATGTAGCGCGAGGGCAATTGTGTTTCTCAAACATGTAGGAAATGATTGTTTTGATTTCAACATTGTCAAACAGAACATAACAATGAAACCAGAGTACATGAAATCATAGCAATCAATTAAACTAGACAGAGTAAAACAGAGATGGCGACCTGAATTTCTAGCTTTGGAGTTTGCACTCTACCATGGCCCACTACCTTTCAGTTTGTTGGGAAAGATAATTCCCCTGGCTGTCCATGCATTCTAAATTTGTTAGGCTTTGATTGATATGATGCAAATACATATAAATGAATGGAATCTATGTAAATATATAATCATTTCCTTCCGAAAGGGCATAAGAAAATGGTGGGGCTCACGAAAATTCTATCACCACATTTCTTTCCTTTCATTTGCAAATGTGCTACCAAATAAATAGTGAACTTCATCCTTCCAATTCAACCTTTTTCCTTTCCTTTACGTCCTAAAAAAACATAACAAATAAAAGATAGAATAATAGGTATGTAAAAGATTAGCAACAATGCAATGATCACGTAAAAAAGTAAAGATAATTTTATTCAGGGATGCACAAAAATAATAATAGAAAGATATTTTCCTTAACAAAGAATGTAATATTCGCATACAAACTACTCTTCGTATGAACTATGAAGCATCAGAATTTTACAGTGCAGACACTGGCATGTTACAGATACAAAGAATGTAAGCAAAATCATGACTGGAAAAGGATGTGGAGGGCAAACAAAATTCAACTATCAAGCATGAGTACTAGAAGTTTTCTCAAGTCAGGTTGACAATATTAGATCCTTTTTTTGATGCTAGCCACATATGAGATTGGTTCTTGCAATCTAAGAGTATGGATCCTCCCACCAATCACCACCTCGTGAAAGCCCATGAAGCTTCCCATAGGTTTATATGGAGGGATTGAAATTTGCCCAATGATTACATTTCAAATGCTCTAAGCCGAGAAAACGCTAAGTGGAATAATATTCTTCCTTTGTTTCTCTTGTGGCAGCATATAAGAATAACTTAACCTCAGACAAAAAATGGATCTTGGCAATAACTTGATTTGGATCCTATCGAAGTCATAATATTAAGCCCAGTCAAGAAGTATCAAATGCATATTCTTTTCACTCAAGTTTTTCTAGTGAATCTGTATTACATCAACTAACAATCAAGCAATAAAAAATATGAAAGCAAATAAGAGGACTGCTAAAGTAATAATGATACTGACAAGCGTATAGTTAGAAAGTTCAGAAGAGACGACACAATAATTTAGTTACCCACCACTGAAAGAAGGATAATGGATTACATATAGGCATCCCTTTGCAACAAGTGCTTCATGAATCAACAAAGACACCAGCCTACAAGTTCAACAAATCCAAAATTAAGTCCAACAAAAAAAAAAAAATCCAAGTTTAATAACCTTAAAATTGTCTAAAAATTGTCCAAAAACCATGATCCACACATCATGTGCTTACATCTTTCACTACAATCTTATCCGGAAAACTCAATCTTGGCAAAAACCATTCCAACAAATAGAATGAGGAGTTTTGATAATTGTTTGTAACAGGATGCTCATCTGAAAGTCAAGAATATGCTGAAATCATGGCTGGTGACAAAAGCAATTGGCAATTGTAACCAGTGGCAATGGAGTCCAAACCTGAAGATGGTACAAGTATTCTGTGTGTAACAAAGGTCTGTGACAGTTGAAGGAGCAGTATCAAATTAGAAATGTTAATACTAAATAAAAAAAATAGACAACAATATTAGAGAGAAAAAAAACAGCATTAGGAATTACAATTTGGCCCCTTTGTTCTACCCAGGAAAATAAAAAGCATTAGAAACCATAAAAGCAGCCAGTTCATAATTTCGTTTTAAGAACATATCCACTTTGTAACACATGCTTATAATTTAGAAAAGATTCTTTCTGTAAAAAACTGCTTTTACATCTCCAAATAATTAAATATAAAGTATGTGAGAAGGTTATTTGAAGCATTGCCTGAAATTTAATAACTGAACATAAAAACTCCCACATTTAATGATTGTCATACGGCCACACATAAATAAATTATAATCATAATAAGCAGAAACCAGTGATATTGTTGAACATCCAACTTCCAAGTCCTATTAGAATATATCTGAAATCTTATCTATAATACAAATAAAGATAATTGTGATTTGTGGGTAGTTATCTATCATAAACTTTTGTCCGTATAATGTTTATAAATATATTCATATTGCCAGATAAAAGGCATAAGGGTATTTATATAATTGTTAAACAATATCTCAGATAAATACTATCACTTTCTCCTCTTCTCTCCCACTACACCCATTATTGCCTAGTGTTCTTCCACTTTCCATCATTATTTTTTATTAATACTTCAGATATCATCCCATTTTTAGGCCTTCACCAATAAAACATAAGATCTTACGAGAGTTGGTCTTGGGACACACTGACACACACATATGATATGTATGTATATGATGTATCATGTATGAGTAACGAAACTTTTACCCGCCAGACAGAAGGCACGTATTCACAATTCTGGAAATTTTGATGGTTTCTTGTCACATTTTTTGAACATCTTTCCTCCATATTCCTGTTATAGAGTATCATCATGCACAAAATGAAGAAGTACACTTGAGATTAGAACAGAAAATACAGCCTTATATTTTTATTAGTGGCTGATCAATGATTAGCAGAACAATGATACAATTTTAGACATTGCAAATGCAAAGGACCTGACAAATCACAATTGAACTATGAAGGCCAATAGGGTTTCACTAAATTATCTTGGCTTCATAATGTGTTGAAAAATATTAGAGAAAAAATAAGGGCACACCATTTAGGGGTGTTACTTTGTTAAGGAGAAAAATATATTTGCAGAGAAAAGGATGCACAAAAAGGGAGGACACTTATAAGACCTCAAAGCCCATACCTACAGTTATATTGGAGGAAAGAGTATATGATAGTGTAACTGTGAATCAATTACCCCTTGATCAGCCTCCTAGTTAACAGCAATCAATCAACTAAAATGATTCTCTTATCAATCAACCTTGAAATGGGTCAACTCTTCTTAGCCCACAACTCTCCTAAATAGTTTTTCATGCTTTTGACATATTAATCAAAATAACCCTGTACCAAATCAAAATATATCTTTCTGTTAATACAAGATTTCAGGTCAGATTCAAGAGTTCTTCAAGCTTCTCTATTATTTGGAAATTGAAAGGAACAAGTTTTCATTTCCAACCATTATAGCACTCACCCTTTGACCTCATTTGAAGCTGTAGAATATCTATTCCCACAAATCACTGACTTTGTAGCTATAATAAGCATAGGGTGCACCTGAAGAAGTTTTCTAATACTCTGAACTACAGCTTCTGACATGGTCTGAAGGAAAAGTTTTTTTCTGCATCACACATGACATCTGCAAATTAAAATCAACATATATCTGAACCAATGATAGTCATAGGTACTACTATTAATAGAACCTCCTTTCAATATTCCCCATGCTTTGTGTCTATAAGTTTTCAATTTTTATTAAGAAAGCTAAAAAGGGACAAATTGATCATGTGAGATTGAGAATTCTGAATATAAATTGATCCTCCAAGCATTCTAAAACATGAGGCCAAAAAGACACCAGCCATCCACAGGGAAATACAAACATATGTATAACTCATTTGCTGTTTTCTCTGAGACAAGAACATCAACGCACGATCCATCCAATGAAAAGCTCCGATGCTGTCAATACGGTTCAATCAGTCAAAGTTTACTTATTACATCAGATCAAGCCTTCACATAATTAAATCAGAGGCAATGCCACCATAGTTAACAATGCAGCAACATTGAAAGTAATAGTTGGATGAACCTCGTGTTTATTTTTAACATTTTATCAAAATAGTTTTATGGAAACTATGAAATAGCTGCATCATTAACCACAATTATAGTATTATACACAATATCCCCGACTTTTTAAAGTGAATAGTTATTTGCATGGCATTCCAATGAATACATCAATGGAAACTATGGAATAGAAAAGGACATTATGGTTCATAGTTCATACTACAGTAAGATGACCCAACCCAACTAATGGCAATATAAAGATCACAACTAAACCTCTTTTATTTATAGAAAAAACAGTCCTAAACTTTAGTAAATGAGAAATGCAACCATAAAACAAGAGCAGATTTATTTTACGAAAATCATTCCAAATTATAAAGTTGATCCTTCAAGAAAAAGCAAGAAGAAACCAACCTGTCAATCATGAGGAGGTGGACACCAACTCCGTGAACTTCTTTCTCCTTCTCAAAGCGACAATGCAATGTCTGTTACAGAACAAAAGGAATAAGATAAATTAACAGGAGTAAAAATAAACATTGATACTCCACAACATGCACAATTATATTATTTCAGAGAAGCACTACAATGTTTCTGGGTTAGATTCCATCTCTTTTAATATTGAAGCCTAACAAAGTGCAAGAATCACACAAGATAATGCATATTCATTTTGCCACACTGCACTGATGAGAAATTACTTTGATAAATTATAATAAAGAACTGTGTGTCAATGTCACAATATGCACTAGCATCAGCCATCAAGAAATCATTAGTTTAAGGATCAAGGTGTCATAGTAGTCAACATTCTCGACCATTCATTACAGGACTCATTTTACTTGAGAAGGATACAAAAATTTGTGAGTATAATTCAGTGTGTAGCAGTGTACAAAGAGATCCTAGTTATGTTATAATGGTTTAATTACTAATTGGGCCCTGTATCTACACAATTACCTTTTAGTCCCTACACATACACTTACCCACTTGGTTTTAGTCCTATAAATTTGGACAATTTTTGATGGCAAAATCTAACACGGATTAAAAAGTGTATGAATAAAGACTAAAATTAATACTAGTTTGTAAAACATAAAGATTGTAACAAGTTCTTCTATAGAAAAAAAAAAAAATTGTAACAAGTACGGGTTTAGAAACTAAACGAGTAATTAAACCTATTAGAAAACAAGTAGTGTAATGCAAAAAATACTACTATTGTAGGGTATCAGTGAATCACAAACATATACAAAAAGAATGAAAAATCATTACCCTGAGAGTGTGAAGAAATTCAAAGCTGTCGTAACAACAGACGTACAAAAAAACGGGCCATACAGCGAGCATAGAGCGTTTTATCATAAGAATCCGTTCCGTGTTGGGTAATGCGATGAATGAGCAATTGGTAGAAGCGCGCAATGTCGAAGCGACAATCGAGGTCGAGAAAGCGGACCAAGTGGTCGAGGCTTCCGTAGCGTTTGGGGAGAACGGAAGTGATGGCGGCGTGGATGAGAATGTGCGTTTTGACGGAAGGAGAGGGCCCCACAAGCTCGACGACGTTTCCGACGCGGAGAGGAACCCTGTGAAGCGGCGGAGGAAACAAGAAAGGTCGCACGCTAATCACTCTACTCAGCATCTCCCCGCCACTCTCATCTACTCCAATCCACTTTTCAATCTCTTTCTTGCTCATTTTTTTTCTCATTTTTCAAATCTCCATTTCCCACTTTTAATCACGCCACGGCACACCTCTTCCCGCTCCCGCCTAATAATCCCTACACTACCAGAAGATCAACAAACATGTGTAATTTACTTTAATAATAATACTTTTATTGATAAAAAGGAATACAAGATAAATAGTGATTTTCTTTCATAAATATATAAGGCTTTCACAAATCTACTTCTATCTTAAAAAAGTGTAACAAATCTATTTCTTCATTAATTTTCATTTGTTATTATTAATATCGAAAATAAATTTGTCAGCATATTATACATTTACGATGAATTATTCGTTCTCTATCCAAAATATGATTTAATTTTTATATTCTTCATTTTCTAATTATTACAAATATAAAACTATAATAAATACTTAAAAATTAAGAAAACAAACATAAGTTAAAACAAACATAATTATAAATATAATATTGATTAATAAATATAGTTTATATATTGGTATAAAATTTATATTATAATAATATTAGATAAAAAAAACTATTATTTCAATTGAACTCCCACATTCTTGACATTCTTTTTTATTGTTATATTATTTTTTCTTAATGTTTTATCTTATTGAATTAGAATAAATTGATAATCATAAAATTTATTGTGAATTCGATATTTTATTACTTGACGATTATATACTCACGATTTTCCCGCATTAATATACATTCCCCCATTTAATGACAATGGTATAGTTTTTCACACAAAATTAAGTTATCTAACATTCAAACTTGCACAAGTTTCCTCAAATGAAAACCAAGATTATCCAAAATGGTGAAGCTAATAGAAGAACCGAAGACATATAAGTAAAACGCTAATTGAAGTGAGCAAGTACACCCCTAACACTATTTTGAACCTAAAGCTAAAAAAATCTAAAAAAACATAAAGAACAAATAACAAGAATATAATCAATTTTAAGTTGGTGAATATTCCAGGTTAATGTCATGATATTCCAAAAATACCTATAAAACCTATTTAATATTCTTTTGCATATAAAAACTAGATTAAAAATCGCAAGGTTATTAAATTATATGTTCAACCATAAATTAAAAAATAAAAATGAGAATAATGAGAATATGAGACGCGCTTTAGGTTGGAGGTGGAGGGCCTTACGAACGTATGTTTTATTTAGAATGTTAGCTTCTTAAAATATTAAATTTTGTTAATAAAAAGAATTAAAGTGGGGACATTTTTTGTCTGACATTCTTTCCTATTCATGCAACCGGTGACCTTACATCTCCTCTTACAAACAGGGGCGGATGCAAGTTTGAGATTGGAAATTCTCAAGAATTTCAGTAGTTATTTAGGTAGGGATGGATATACACTTAAAAATATTAATTTTTGGATAATTTTTTATAATAATAAAATAAAATAAAATAAATAATTTAAACATTTATATGAGAAGAAAACGAAAAATATGAAAAAATAATAAAAAATTAAAAATAAGAGAGAAAATTGAGTATGGATATATATATTTATAATTTTTATAAACGTAGTTGTCACATTCCTGATATTTTTAAGCAAGTTAATTTTATCATTTTTTTTTCCTTTTTAAATAGTAATATTTTTCACATTTTTATTATAATGATTTATTTCTTCAAATTTAAAAAAAAAAAAAAATTGGGAACGCCACTTTGAAACCCCGCCACTAGTGTCTTCCTTAATTTTTTTAAGGATCCGTCCCTGCTTACAAACGTATGTAGATGCGTGTCGTGGCGTGTTATGTTGTCACGTACGTACGGTGAAGTGAGGAGACGTGGCTTGTTATTAACGTATAACATGCGTTTTCCCGTGTGGTGTAAGGGTTGCGTACGGTTTGCACATGGCAACCTGTAGTTGGCCTTATTTACAAGAGAAACATGAGGTTCTTATTCTCTAATTGCACAACACCCTTTAATATCCACATTTAGTGGTCCCTCCTGACCCACTTCTTCTAGAGCATAGGAAGTGTTAAAATTATTTTTTTTAAAAATTTTACATTAAAGAACATTTACGTGATATGAGAGTTTTTTTTAAAAAAAATTGGATTTATAATATTAGAAATTTCTTTTAAAATTTCTTATTTTTTAAACATCATTAATCAAGGAAATTTTTTGAAATTTTTTTATAATTTTTCACATTGTAATAAAATTTTGTAAAAATTCTTATAAATAATATAACATTATAAGGATTAAAAAAAAAAGTAAAAACTGTAAAAAATTCATATAAACACTACCGTTGAAGGTGATTTTTTCATATCATAGTTGCACGTCATTAATATTAAGCTAGCATTGCTAATATTGGACCCTTCAACCCAAAAAAATAAAAAATAAAAAATAAAAAATAAAAAACATCAACCGAAGGAGTCATTTCTCCCAATCCGCTAGCTTCTGCTTTCTGTCTTCCAGGTTTGCTCTACATGTTCAAAACATGTTCAATAATATGTATATATGGTTTTGTTTTATGTTTACACGAAATACTCTTTCTGCGCGATCTTGATTATAAGCTAGGAGTATAGATATTTATTTGTGGCATTCTGTTATGCAGTTACTTTAGTTTGCACTAGAGTTTTATTAATTATCTTCCTTTGGAAATTTAATAACTTGTTATTCAATAAGTTAGCTAAAAGAAAATCCACAAGTTAACTAGCAATTTAGTAACCAGTACCAGCTAGCTTTTCAGTTATTTTTTATCGAACATCGCCTTGGTCTTAAAGTAGAATTTGGGAAAAGCATAAGATGATCGCTTTGATTTTCTCTGCGCATGGATAGAGTTAGGATGGTTAGTTAACTAAATTCTAAGCTTATCTATTTGAAAAATTGTAAATGATCAGAGTAATAATTGTCTCAATCTATTATTATCCGTGGCCTTTTTGTTTCTATAATTGTTAATTGGTCTTGTCAAATTCTGTAATTGCTTCATGTTGTTCATCATGACCTACTTTTCAAATGCCCATTTTATCTTTTATCCACAAAAAAGAAGTCTGTGTTGCGCTGAGATTTGAGAACAATATGTCTATTTTTTATTTATTTTTTTGGCTGCTAACAGTGTTCATATTTTGAATGACAGTGAGTGAAGGATACGATGAACATCATGTCTACCCACCAGTGTAGTTGCCCTGTGAGAATTCAGGATCATCCTGACAAAGGAAGTACTAAAAAGGCTCCATTTTCCCGAGGATCGGAATTCCTTAATGTTGGATACCATGCTCAAAAATATGGCCAGAGTGCCAGAAAATGTAGGCCCATTTTTGCCAGTTCAGTGAGCAACAGTATGGATCCTTCTGATTCAGATGACACTGATAAGAAAAAACCTCAGAATGGTGAAATGGGAGGAGTATGTTCAATTCTCAGTTTCCTATTGCTTGATCAATTTATATTTATGCCAAATTGATTTTCCAATTGGATTATATCCAGACTCTCAGTCTTAAGAATAATATATTAAAAAGCATTAACTCTCCATTGCTGTGCTTACCTCTGAGTCTGGCTTCTTTTGAAATATGCATCAGGTGAATAGTGAAATGCTTAGAGAGAGTCTCGAGAAAATAGTTGGAAAAGATGATTCCACGTTTAGTGGATTTGACCTTGCTAGTCTTATCAGGAACAAATATGGGAGGTCTTATGATGTTCAGTTGATAAAGAAGGTTAGTTTTTAAACAAGTGCAATTATATGCGCGATTTACTTGCTCTGAGTTATACATGAAAAATTCAGCCCATATAATATCTGGCTTGTTTGTTCCGAAGTATAATTATTGAGAAATGAGGGGGAGTTATACAGCACTTCGTTGGAAATTGTACACTGCTTTTTCTTCTGGCATAGAAATTTCATTTCTTCAGCTGATTTATCTTCTTGTCAACTCTATCCAGATTGCATTTGTTGATCAGGCATATACTTTGAAATTCTCAAACATACATGCTGTAGTTCATAGACATGCAAGTGGTGATCAAATCCACAGTGCACATTGCCATCTTTTTCCACTTTAGCGCATGTATGTCCCTATTTATTAATTAACATGCTTGTGGTTGAAAAAATTCTGATAGTAAAGAGATGAACGCTGTAACTAATAATTATATCATGCAGTATGTTATTAAAAAACTAGGTTTATCCGATCACAGTATCCCTTAGTGTGGGATAAAGGAAATTATATTGAAAGAGTTGGATATGCTTAGCTGTGATTTATAGACCAATATTTTTCAAAAAATTACTAGCATCCTTGTTCTTGAATGTTGTTGCATTATATGTTTCCTTGAATATATAACTTGAAACTTCATGAGTATGATGCTTGTTCCCTATTTTCACATTTTACTTACGAAGTCCTTGGAGCATTATATCAGCTCCATGGTGTGTGCTTGATTCTTTGAAATTGGATAAATTTTTGAATTAAGACATGGTTTAGTCTCATACTGTTAAACATAATCTGTTCTAGGAATTCATGGGAAGAAATCTCCTTGCGATGAATGTCATGTGGAAGTACATGGAGCAGGTATTAAAAGTTCTGTGCTACCTCGTGTTTTCTTTGTCTAAGATAAATGATTTGAGTAGATTCCTTTCAATTGAAGCATAAAATTTATTGGACACTAAGAAAATAAAGGAAAATACCAGACACAACTTTTTTTCTTAGAATTTTTGTCATAGTGAGTTGATTTTGTTATTGACTCTGTTGCATAAACGAATGGTCCCCTGCAATTTCACTTATCCAACAGCCACGCTTACAAATTCTGAGCGAATTATGTCAAGCTGACCATGTTGCATTAATCAAAATGAAAACAGCTTATGCCTCCAGTCAGTTTAGAAAGGGAGAACAAAAGGAAAAGCAAAATGCAAAGGTTACTGTTTTCATAGATTGCATTGGTATGAAGAATTTGAGTACCTAAACCATGCATTTGGTTGTACTTTAAAGTACATGGTTATTAAAAACATTTTGTACCACTATGGAATTGCTTGTATAACATTGAAATTATCCATGTAATTGTATTTCAGTATCTCTAATATTTTTTTGCTATTAGAGATCTTTCCCATTGACTGAAGAAGAGTATATTTTGAGGCTTGATGATATTGCAAACACCTTAAAATGTTGGGGAGCTGTCTCACATATTCGGTACAGCCTAGAAAAGTCGAAGGAACGACCTCGGATAGGCAAGGTATATGTTCTTTTGTCTTTTATATAATTATCTAGGTGCTGTTTTTAAACTTTGAAAGTTGGTTGAAGACTGTTTCTTTCTTGGATAATAATATCATTAACGTAGAAAGAAGTGCATAGTGAAAGGTGGATATATATCTTTCTTAGAGAAGACAGAAGATACAAATAAGAAAAACCAACAAAACAATTACTGCTTAATGCAAAGCAGCTTATATGCAAATTAAGAGCATGTTTGATTAAGCTTCTCTAGAAGTACTTTTAGGAGAAGAAAATGATGAGATGAGCTTCTCCATAAGCTAAAATAAGTTTTCCATTAATTAATCATTAGCTAATTTATAAATGTCCTATCATCTTTTAGAGAAGTTATATGAGAAAGCTTCTACAAATTAGTTAATGGTTAGCTAATGGAGAGTTCATTTTAGCTTATGAAAAAGTTCATCTCATTCTTTTCTTCTTATTTTCTTCTCTTAGAAGTGTTTTTAAAGAAACTTATCCAAACAGGTCCTAAGACTCAAATTAGAATGAAAAATTGTACAAGTGTAATTTTGAAGTTTTATACTCACAGTAATCCTAGGCATAAGTTGTGGTTGCCAAGAAAAAAACAATGGTCAGTTTACATTCTAATTTCTTATTATTTGCTGCAGGCAGTAAGCATTTTTATAGATATGGATGAGTCGGGTGCTCGTTCCAACGAGTGGATCTACAAATAGAACGCATTGCTGAATTGAAATCTTATTTAGTATTTATTTGGATGTAAACTTCTCTAAAAGCACTTCTAGAAGAAGAAAGTAAGAAGAAAAAAATGAAATGAGTTTTTCCATAAGCCAAAATGAGTTTTCCATTAATTCATTTGTAAATGTCATCTCATCTTTTAGAGAAGTTATATATTAGTGAGCTTCTAAAAATTAGTTAATGAAGAGCTTATTTTTGCTTATGAAAAAATTCATTTTATTTTTTTCTTCTTATTTTCTTCTTTTAAAAGTATTTCTGAAAAAACTTACTCAAACAGACCCTTAGTCAATGGATTCCAGTGAAGAAAAAGTCACTCGCCCGCATCCAGACCACCACTTTTTGTCAATTTCGTTAATTTGGAATTTATTATACTTGGATCTTAACAACATCTACAGAAGCTTCTCTAACGTTTCTGTTGGCAACTTAGCATCAGGCCTAGGCAACTATATTTTTGGTTCTTCCCTTTTTTTTCCTTCGTTCATATTGATGTAAAATGAGTTAATATAAGAAATAGCATTCATATTAAATTTCTAACAAACTTGTCTTCTATTTAGAGTATATTTTAATACTGATTGTTGTGTTGTTGTCCTATGTGCATGCCTGTTACTTGAAACATGAGAGAAATTTGAATCCTTTGCCAGTAAGTATGAATATAGCCAGCTGATGGTGTAGCTGCTTTGATAGAGAATACACTTTTCAATGTAGCTTTTATCAAAGTAGAAATTTCTTTCAATGCCAAAATGAAGTTTTCAGAGCAAAACAATCAGATTGACTAATCTCAAAACAATAGATTCCATTCCCAATGTATGTCCAGGTTTAAGTAGCGTGACATGTGAGAAATTATGTATTTTCCACCATTTTTCTAGCATCATGTTGACTCCACCTTATGAAGATATATATGCCCCCCAGCATATAGATAACTTTTTTACTTTGGCCATAAATTATTTTGTGAGAATCAACTAAGGTAAGAATGTAGGAGTTCACTGATCTTCTTTCTCTTCAAGTTGGTATTTACAGCTTCAAGTTCACAAATATAAAAGCACAGAAGACAAACAACACATTCTACAAAAACTGAATAATTGCAAAATAAATAAAATTAAACATATGATCCATTTCAGTAAATGCAAGCTACAATATACATGCTATCTAATTTATCTTTGCCTGCTTTCTTCTTTACAATAATTATAAGCCGACCTAGCATTAGCATCTACACAAATAACCTTGTTGATACATTATAAACCTCTATCACATGCTATAAGGAGCCGGACCAGTCAATGTAATTCTTTACAATCAAAGATCAAGACTAGATGAGTTAATTATTTGCTTCAAAGGATCAAGACTACAAAAGTTTCCTCTTTTTTCTGGTGGAGGAAAAAAGAAAGAAGGAAAACCTATAATAAATCTATTTTAAGAGCTGCTATTTTGAATTGGCTGGGAGGGACACCGGTCCGCTGGTGAGTTTAAGAGCTTCCTAAGAGAACGGTACTGCAGGCGGACATTCTCTCCAGTTTCAATAATCTTGAGCAAATACCTGCACAAAAGTTCACCACTAAATGAGAATTTACTTTTTCACTATTTTCCATCTCAAATTAGTGTTGCAAAGAATGTAAAATAAGTATGATAAGATACATTATATAAATTAAACATGTAGAGTGCATACAAATATAAAAAACATATAAACTACCAAATCCCACCCACAGAACCCAATAGCATTATATACACTTTCAGAAATAGAATATCATAATAGTCTTAAATTTATACATAACAGTACAGTGCTATTAAAATTAGACGGGATAGCAAATTGACTCAGTTTCAGCCATTTAAATTGACAGGTCGTAATGGAGTAAAAACTTTCAGGAAAGTTGGAAAACATAGACTGGATTCACTTGATTGTGACAGTGCTTGCTTTCATAAGTATACAAGAACTAGCTAAATCAACCAAAGAGGTACCTAAGAACCCGTTTGAGGCGGTTGCGAGTTTTTGGTTTTCAAATGTAATTTTCATAATAAAATTCACTAAGTACTAAAATGATTTTTAACTCAATTTCAAAACATATACCTTCATTCATTTTCAAAACCAAGAAAAAATGATTTATGAATTTGGTTTTAGTTTTAAAAAGCCCCACTCCTAACATTTAACAATGGCCCTTCCCTTGCCGCCACCCCCACCAACATCGACACCACCACCACTATGGCTATCGACACCACCGGCTCTGCCACTACCATTGACATCGCCATGACCAATATCGACACTCCCACCACCATCACCACTGCCACCGCCATCACCAACCATCACTACTAGCACCCCCATTGTCATCACCAGCATTATCACCGCCACCAAGCCAGCCATCACACAACACCCTTAAACTAATTTTAATATGATAGGAAACTTTTAAAATGAGTTTATTTTGAAACTAAAAATTAGATGGAAAAGAAAAAACTAAACCAAATTTTAAAAACTAAAAACTAATTGTTTTTTAAAAAATTGAAACTTACAACTAAAACCACCACAAACGGACCTAAGTATATTATACATAAACAAAGGCGCTTGGGATGGTAATTTTGGTAGGCGATGAAGACAACACAAACTACAGTGAAACCAAGCACACAGAAAACCTCTATATACCCTTACCACATCCAAATGGGAAAATGCGCTAAGGCATAAAAAAGGGAAAAGGAAAAGAAGGGAAGGAAGGGAAGGAGGAAGAGGTCGTGGGTTCGAATCCCTCCACTAACAAAAAACAAACATTTAAAAACTAACATTGACCGATCAAAAAAAAAAAAATAAAAGAAGCTGACTAATTATGTAATGTGCAGGGAAACAGAATTTTTATATTAATATTTCTACATTAAGGGTAACTTATAACTCAAAATATAGAGTCTAAACGCAAATTTAACAAATTCATCCTTGATAACTCACCAGCCATTGAGACACTGAGATGTAATCACAGCTTCTTTCCCAACAAATTTTTCTGGTGTTCTCCTGTTGCCCTGTAGAAATTGGTTGTTCTTGATTCCGCTGACTATTTGGATATATTAATTGCCAAAAAATTGAAAACGTAAAACCAAAAATGTTTACCTTAATAACAACTTTCTCATTTACCGAAAATGGATATTGTACTCCCCGCTGAAGTCCATTGGCAGCAGTAAAATCTCCATTTTCCTAAAACATTCAAGTGCCAGCATAAATAAATTTCTCTCCAGAAATCTAAATCCTTATAGTCTTGAACATTTTGTTTAATCAGAAAACATATCCTAATTAAAGCTAGTACACAACACTACTGGTTTGCTACTCATGCCAACTGGTCAATCTCTTCATCAATATGTTTGATGAGTTTGTGTAAGTCAGTTTATAAAATTATATTTTAAAACACAGATATATTCTCTTACACAGATGATAAGAAAAAAAGGCACAACAACACAACCCAGGAAAGCAGAAACAAAAAGGAACACAGAAAACAGGAATTGACACCAGATACATAGCCACTCCTCCATGCCAAATGCCACTGCTTCTCACCCAACTTATATGATTATTCCCTCATCATTCCACTCATGACTCTTCAATTCCCTTTTCCAGTTATCCAATCTGTTAGTCATTTCTCTGTCTCCTCCAACTGCTTTCTCCACTCATTGACTCGTTTTTTTTCTCATCTTATTTCCATCCTTGTTCCTTTTTCCTCTTTCTTGTTCCCTCATACACCTACAGGCCTTTTCTACTGTTATGCTCACCTGTTTTTTTACTCTCCTTCCATAAACACGGATGAATGGCATATCATAATCATTGTGACTGAATATAAAATAAATTCATTTAATCCTTGCCCATAAATCCCAATCTTTTCCTGTTGTACACATATTAAGGAATTTATTTTTAATAAAATATGACTAAATTTAAATGCCCAAAAATTTTCCAGTTGTAAGATATAGGAACAACCAAATTATCATTTATCAAATATATAGTCAAACATTGTGGTATTAGTGTATCTTGATTTTTATATTGAAGCTGCAGACAGCTTCTAGGCATATTGCAGAAACTTTTAGGACCAGGATTTCCTGCAGTTGGCTATATGACTGCAAGTCTTGAATTCATAATCCAACGGCCCAAATACTTTTGAGCTCATATTTTATCAATTTTTAAATATATGGAGAGAGAAAAATAACAGCAGAGACTCTTCTTGCATTCTCTCCCTGACTGCAGGGTATCCAATTCCAAATTTTTGCCACCGATAGGAATATAGGATATGCAAACAAGAAATATCTGCAGAAAGATTGCACTATCTAACTGCTAGTATTAAATTTCAAATCAAAGTTTAGATAACCTTAGTAAATAAAAGTATAGTAACATTTGTATCTCAACTCTGGAAATTCTGAATAAAAACAAAACGATGAGTTTTTATTTTATGAAGTGGAACTAACAAAAACTGAATAACATTTTTACCAAGTACATTTCTGTAACAGTCTAGGTAAATCATACTATTCAAAGTCAACCAACCTTAGATTCAGCCTATCTCCTTATTACCGAAGTAATCTTTTACTTAAAATAGCCACTTAAAAAAGAAGCTGAATAAAACATTTCTGGAACATTATGGGTAAATCATACTATACGTGGTCAACCTACGACATCATGCTATCTCCTTATCACTGTTTAAGTAATCTTTGATTAAAAATAGCCACTATATATATTAGTCAATTGTTGCACATTTAATGTATAGCTCCACATTTTTTATTGAAGATATAAAAATGTTTACTGCCACTATTTTTTATTTGAACATTTGCTAATATTTTTATTGAAAAGGCCAAAAAATATCACAGGCTACTTAAGTTATATACCCCATTCACTCGTCTCATTGAATCCATTTGGTCACCCATTTCTTTCCGCCGCTTTCGGAGAGCGGCATTACGAAATAACCTCCGATCATCCTCATGCTTGACAGCAGCTGCTGCAGCTCTAAGAGCTGAAAAGGAAATCAAATTAATTGATGTCACAAATAAATAAATAAATAAAAACAACAAACCAAATGCATCAGACAGATATAACATAACCAGAAATAAGGCATAATCCGTGTATATTGTGTAGATGGATGAAAGAGAGTTAAACTATGAAGGAAATGGAAGATACCATGATTAGGGATCAAAGAACCAGTTTCAATTTCTGCATTGCAGAGAGTACATCTTGACTGTAACAGAAACAGTAACTGTAAGTATGATTCTTGTCTCTCCCCATCTAAAAGTTTAATACCCATAAAGAAAGTGGAAGGTAATAAAAATGAGACAACACAAATACAACCAAAATAAGAATACAAAATGCATGGGGGCACAAATACCAAGAAAATAAGTTTAAATACACAGTAAATAAGGATATGGTACAATTCGATACTGAATTTAATTGTGAAATTTAAGGCATTAACTAGCTTAAAGTAGTTAATATTTTGATATAGCAATTAAATGTTAAATTTCGATGCAAAAATACCATTTTATTCAGCAATGGGCTTTCATTTCTTAATGCAGAGATGTAACATAAAGAGTCCAACTTACCGTTTCAATGACTCTCCTCAGCATGAGACCACCGAAAGAATGTCCACATGAGACAAGCATGGCATCTTCAAGGAATGTGCCACTGGTAAACAAAATTGAAAGAGGAAATGAAAATAGATATCAGAATAAAATTAAATCTTAGTACATCACTACATCCTCAAGGGCATATTTTTCTTTTCTGATCATAATAAATGAAAAGGACGCAAAATGAGCAGATATGCAAGTTAAAAAGAAGCTCTACATGTGAACGAAAGTACTAACAAAAAACCACCAATGTTGCATTAGAGATTAAGAGAAAATTGCAGATACGCAGAAAACCCACGACAAGGTTCCAACTTCCAACTCGAGTTTTACTTAACACAATATTATCTATAGCTTCATTATGCAACATGGAAAAATTAAGGTGTTGAAGAATCTTTTCTCTTCTCCATATTATTGTGAAATTTTACTCGTTAAGATCATACCATTAGTCTGGCAATTATAACTTTGGCTCCATATGAATGTCATAGACAATCATTTGGTCAAATCAGTAGAACCTGAAGACATACATAATATAAGAGCAACTCTCTTCACAGAGTCATACATTCAGCAACACTTGCACAGACCAATAGCAACAGAAAAAGAACAGAGTAATGAATTAGACAACCTCAAGGCATAGCACAATTTTTCTAAGGTATAAAGTAAGAACATGGACAGAGTAAAGATAATAGTTTATTTCCATGTACTTAAATCTATTGTGTATGTTTTATAAAAAGGAGAAAAAACATTGCATATGGAATAAATAAATAAAGGATAATGTTCACTACATCAAGTATTTTCAGAATTTAAGATTTCAAAATAAAAGAACAAAAAGAAGTATTCTCAATCTCAAGGCTTTGGGTATACCATGCTCTAATAGCATAGTGTTACTATCATGTATATCTGTAATAGCACTATGAAAAATCCACTGCAAAAATTAGCATAATATTTTATGTATTCCCCAAAACATGGATTTATTAATCTTTTACTTTTAATCAACTCCTGTCAGTCCTGTGTTATGGCAACTTCTTTTAACTTTTTAATTTTTAAAGAAACTTGGAAAGAATTATGTGAGACTGTTAATCACAAATCACATAGTATCAATAACCTACTTCTCAAACAAAGTGCTAAATCAGTTGGAGAGTCGAAGTTAAACTACACTTACGATAAAGGATCTGATAGAACACTTCTTAATGATGGCTCCTTATTCACATTGTTTTGAGCAGCAGCCTGTGAATAAAAAAAGTATAAGTTTCCACATGCATGCATCAAAGGATATTTTCTATAAAGGGAAATTGTAGAAGTTTTACAAGAGCCATTACTATTACAAGAGCTGTTATAAATGACAGGGAAACAAGAAAAAGACCATTATGATCTTCTGAATAACTGGCCTCAATGGTTACCACATCAAGTAGTTCATTTTACTCAATGTGGGACCCCTAACATTATCACCCCTTTAAGGCCCAACATCCATGACGGCTTTCACTTTATCGACACTGACCCAGTGGTAGCCAGCCCTTTTCCCTAGGACAGCTTCACTCAGCTATCAGTATTCGGTTTGCACCTTAATCCAGCCTATATAGGTAGCCCTTTCCGTGGCCCGACTCTCAATGAAAACGCTAATTGTTAGGACTTAAGCACAAGAGGAGAGCCCAAACCAATAAATGGGAGAACCTCAAGGCTTAATACCACATCAAGTAGTTTATTCTACTCAATGTGGGACTCATAACACCCTCCAATGCCAACAAGCTTACAGACAAAAATACAGCACGCGTAAATAAGTGAAACCAGAGAGTCATAATCAAATTAGTTTAAAAGATCAATTAAGTCAGTAACTTGGTATAGGACACTGGACAGATAACACAAGCTAAGCTCTAAGGATTAGTTTGTATATAGCATCACCCCACAGGAGCTTAAATTCAGCTTTAGTTTCACAGCAGAATGCTAGCAATCAAACATGGTCATTATCAACAGGGCAACAGGCTCAACACTGATCCTCGATATTTCACATTGTGTGTAGCAAATGAAAGTTTAAATGCAAAAAAAAGTTTTTTAGTTACATTATAATAATATCCATGTCTTTTCAGGGTAATACCGCAATAGGAGGTATAAGACAATATTACAAAAGAAAATGAAGTGTAAACATTGTTTATGATTAATTTTCTGTTAATTGTATTCTGCTTTCCATTAGTAAATTTTACGTTAGAAAGAATCCCATTGAATGATTGAATCTGGTTGGAGAGGAACTCATGTGGTTTTTGCAGCAGGAAAGTTACAGTTGGCGAGAATATGAATGCCGAAATTTTAAGCAATTTGTAGTTTTACAGATCTCTGAAGTATTCGGGTGGGTAAAGAAGAATGCGGTATTTTGAAAGGTGTCTCTTTACAGTTCATTTGTCATGTTTAGGATCTTTTTTTTGTTTATCTGGTCATGATCAGTGTAGAGGACTTCCATAATTCACATTTAAAAATAAATTAGAAGAGATAACTTACATCCGCGTTATCACATCTGCTGCCTATCAATTCTTCAGCAGCAATGTCATCCATAAATTGGCTTACAGATATTCGAACATAGCTTTGGGGAATAACATGGCCAGCTGCTGCAACTGGGGAACAATCTAATATAGCATTGCCCTGTGGCATCAGCCTATATGCAAGAGAAGACCTACAGTCACAAAGCCCAAGAAATTACCTAAATAAGTTCCTTGGAAATCTTATCAGTCATCACAAATACAAGACATTTTTTTAAAAAAAAAATTATTTGGTACCTTCCTCCACCATTAGGACTCAGAAAATAATCAGGAGAAGCTCTATATGATGCAGCAGGACATAGGCCAGCAGTAGCATGGCTAAGTGCCTTGCCTGTTATAAGTAAAAGATCTCCAGGCCCAAACCCACTGTCTGCCAGATACCAGCGACCACTGGGGTCACATACCTAGAGAAAAAAATAGATAATTCATAAAAGTTGGAAGATAAATCAACTCAAAAGACACCAAGCTTTAATAATTACTAGACAAAATTACCCAACAGACTAGAAAATAAATATTGGACAATAGCACAAGACATTGTGATTGCTATGGGACCTAAAGCTATTTTTTTTTCTTCAGTGAACTAAGACACACTTAAACTCTACATTTTCAATCCACATAAAACAATTCAAAAGACACCTGAAGACCAGGAGTGTCAGAAGATATCAACGTCAACAATCCCTTCTCAACTTCACCGTTCATGGTAGGCTTACTGCCTCCAATGGCACCCCTTCCATTTTGCAAAGAAGCGTGTGAGTAGGTCACAACAAGAACTGACGAAGACACCTCATTAGCAGGCAATGGAGCATCATCAAGCAAATGGTTAAAAACACTGCACAAAGCAATTTTCTTCTCGTGAGCACGCATAATCATAAAACTAGAAAGAAAAATAAATCAGACAACACACAGTAACAAGACATTTAAACTAAAAAGAAAGGCCCTCCTTCACAATCCCCATTCCTTACTCGCTTCTAAGACGCAAATGCCTCGCAATGGCACACAAGGCGGATCGAGACGCCTTTCCCATGCACCTGAAAATATCAGCCATGCAAGGGGGAGAAGAATCCCAATCCTCCAAAGCCCTGAAACCATAAAAAACAGTATAGATCAAGGTTAAGCCAAACATCATCCATATCAAAACAATAACTTTCCATCAAAACACTAAGCTCGAAACCTATTAACAACAACAAGTACTATGATCTTGTCTGAATAAACTTCTACATAAACACTCGTAAAATAAGAAAAATAAAAACAAGGTAAAGTGAATTAAGCACTTAATTTATGAATTGAGTTTCTCTAGTGTGCTAAAATCAACTTCTCCAGGAGCACCTAACTTGTGGTAACTTTTACAGAAACTTTCATCTAATCTAAATTATCCAACAGCTAAAAAGTGCATAAGTTGATTTTAGCTTATGCGAGACAAGCTCAACTCATTCATTTAAGTGTGAGGTTGAATGGTTTATACCTTCCTGCTCTGTACATGTAAACCCCACGGCTGCCCTTGCCAGAACCAAGGTAGGCCCTACTTCTGAAAAACAACCTCGCACCTTCCAAGCCGCACCGCATCAGAGCAGTGTCTTCGTTCCCCAATTCGATCAACGCAGCATTGTGCCGCAACAGAGACCCACACAGTGCCTCCATTGCTCTCAGATAGGATCCCCCTGGTGCCCCGTCATAGGGGGCAATGTCCGAGAGCCGGACTCTGACCAGCGGACACGTCGGCACCGCCGTCAGACCGGGCTCCACCGTCGTAACCGGCACCACCGGATGCGAGGGGGGTGGGGGTTGCCGGATGGGTTGGACAACGGAGAGCGGCGACTGGGCGGAGGGTGACCTAAGGGGAGTGGTGGCGGCGGTGGTAGTTGTGGCGGAGGATTGGGGATTCTTGAGCTGAGGTGGCACCAGAGCAGAGGGGTTCTGCTGTTGCTGTTGCTGCTGTTGCATGATCGCTACCATCAATCATTCTGAACGGTCGCTGGGAATATGACTGATGGAGGACTCGGTTAGGGTTTCTAAGTTCGTTGGGTTCTGTGATCCATTTTGATGGTGGCGCGCCATTCGTCCATGTTTTGTTTTGTTCTTTGCCTTTACTCTTACTTGTTGGGGTTGGAGGGCTCCCTCTAGTCTACCAGGGTTTTTATAGCAGGCAGATGCAGAGAAGATCCAACTCCCCTTTCTAAAAAACTTAAGTTGATGAGATACTCTATATTTATCTGATATATTATCTGTTTTAACTTTTAACATGATAAATAATGTGATTAATGTAAAGTCATTTCAGTAGTTTTCACCTATGATGCACGGACACCGACACGGGACACGCGACACGACACGACACGACACTCTGACACGTAAATTCTAAAAAATACCGACACGTTAGGACACGTTTTGATATTAAATAATATTTTTAATATATATATAAAGCAAAAATAATAAAACATCCATAAAGTGTTACTAGCAAGTTCAATTAATTTCATCTCCATCTCGAAGAATCATAGTCTCTATCTTTGGCTCATCAAGTGAAAGACTGGCAACTTGAAGATCTTCAACATCATCAAGTGAATCAAA
>PYAF01004757.1:159915-196391 GCA_007407185.1 Glycine tomentella | reverse complement strand
ACGTGTCGAAAACGTTGACTGCGTGTCCGACTCAGTCAAATTCGCGTGTCCCCTTAGTCAACGTGTCCTAAAATGTTGACTACGTGTCGGACGCGTGTCGGTGTCCGACACGTTTTTTTTTCAAAAATTGGAGTGTCCGTGCATCATAGGTTTTCACACTACCACATTTTATTTAACTTTTCTGTTAGTCACAACTTTTTATTGGTAATACGTTTTAAGATATTCCTTTTTAGGATATTAACAACCACTTTGGATATAATTTAACTGTTCTTAGGATCATTAAGAGCATTAAGAACTAAAAAGTCTTGTATTAATTTGTGAGTATAGTCAATAATTTTGAAAATAGTCGATCAGTGTTAAAATTGATTGTCAATATCTTAAAAAGAACTATTATAGAGGGTTAGGACCAAATGAAGGTTCTAACCAACAAGAAATTTAGTAAAGTATCATATGGTTATTTTGATAATGAAGTTTTTTGTATTTTGTTTTGTTAAATCCCACAACGGATTGAGACAAAATTAACATATTTCTCCTTCCTCATTTATTTATTCTTGTATTGAAGTACTATTATCTATGATTTTCAATCAAGTAAACAAAGAATGATTCATGGCATTAAGGTTTCCAATTTTGCTCCTATGATTTCACATTTTTTTTTCAAGTGATAGTATAATTGTAGCAACAACAATTGTTGAAGAAGCTTCTTATATTTCTAATATCCAAAGAATCCTACAAGGTGACTTATGGATGAAGGGTTAACCTCAACAACAACAAAAATCTCTTGTAGGCAAAATGTTCCTTGAACCAGATTTGATAAGTTGAAAAATCAATTGGATGTAAAAGCAATGAAGAGTTTGAAAATTTTGAGTCTTCCTACTTTGGTAAAAGTAGGGAAGTCAAAAACTATTTAAAAATCATTTTTATGTATCTCAAATTCTCAATATATAACAATATACAATTGAATGATGATCCTATTATTATATTTTAATTTTACTTGTTAGGATTAGTTTAATAACTTAGACTTCGAGGAATTTGTATAAGGTTTCAAGTTCAAATATTATCGTTTATTGTTTTAAAAAATATAAATTTATTTTTCAACATAATAAATTAAAGGTCAAATGACATATTTGGTTTTTTTTTCTTTTCTTTTTGTTAAATTTGATCTTTTATTTTTTAAAAAGTTCAATTTAGTATTTTATCTTTTATGTTGATTCAAAATGGTCCTTCATCCATTCAAATTTGACATCGTTAAGCCACAAAATATAAGTTTTTTTCTCTTCTCTATACTCCTTCATATTTTCTATTTGCAAACCTCCCTCCTCCCTCCAGTGTGCATCAACCTTATCACCTTTGCCTCCATTGTTTCCACACCCTTATTCGATATCATGCACCGATCTCCTTCCTTACCATCACTGCATCCCTCTATTCCCTTCTTCCTAATGTTGTCAGAGTCATCGTAGCTCTACTACCACGCTAACACCATTTCAAGCGCGTTAAATTTTTTCCTCACTAAAACCTCCCACACCGTTTTCATATGCATCCACTACAAATATTGGGGTCTTTTATTGTGATTTTTGGGGCTTTTATTGTATTTTTTGTTCATATCCACAACGTTCACATATCTAAGGCATTTTATGCATTTAAATCTTCGCCTAGAATTTGTTGTTCCCAAACCTTGTTGTGTTTCTTACTTTGAGATCAAGATGGGAAAAAAGCATATTTAGGCAATTGGGATTTTGGTGTGGTATGCATTTAAATCTTCGCCTAGAATTTGTTGTTCCCAAACCTTCTTGCGTTTCTTACTTCGAGATCAAGATGGGGAAAAAACATATTTAGGCAGTTGGGATTTTGGTGTGGTTGGGTTTGGGTCGAGGTTGGGGTGGCGACACAGTGGTTGTGCATTACTGGTTGTGGTGCGTTGGCTGCATAGTCGGTTCTGTCATTTATGGCAAGCAAAGGAACTTGTTGTGCTAATAGGGAAAGAGGTCAAAGTTGGAGACCTTGATGTCGTTGACATCGTCAAGGATGAAGAGGAGGTTTTATGGCTTAAGGATTGACGAGAGAGAGGAGGAAGGAAAAAGGAGAAGAATAAGAGAAGGAAGATGAAGAATAAAAAATACTTACATTTTGTGACAAATTTTAGTCGCTAATACCTTTATTTTATTAACAAAGTCAACTTTGACAGATGAAAGAATCATTTTGAATCAATTTAAAAAGATAAAAAATCAAAATGAGTTTTTCAAAAGATAAAGAATCAAATTAAACTAAAAAAAATAAGACAAGAGATCAAATAAATCATTTTTCATAAATTAAATAAAGATTACTTTACCTTAAACTTAAGTTGTGTTTGACAATACATTTTAATTAGTTTATAGTTTTTTTTACCAACTAAAAAGTTTGTTTGAATGTTTGCTAAACAAGTTTTTTTATTAGCTTTTAGCCTTTCTTGAAACTTTACTTAAAATAATATTTTTTAAAATACTAACTTTTAACTTTTTTATATTTGATGTAATTACTGTTTTAACCCTTGAATTGGAGTTATGTGCTTTATTTAGTCCCTAAAATTTGAAAATTGCATTTTTTAAGTCAATCACTTTGTGATAGTTTATAAGTGTCTTAAATTAATTTTTATTTTTTAATCACTTGAATTTGTATTTGAAAACTATAAAAAAAATATTATTAAATCCATCACAAAATTCTTAAAAACTGCCACAAATTCTCAATTTATTTTGTCATAGACTAAATTTTTTTTTTCAAAAATTCAAGAAAAAATACATTTTTAAATTTGAGGAACTAAAAAAACACATACCTCCAAATTAATAATAATTAAGTTTCTTTCATTATTATCTTTAATATATTTATTCATTTTTATTGTTATTTAAAAAAATATGATTTTTTATTTTATATTACTTTACACTTTTTGATTATTTTTAATTTTATAGAATAATCATAATTTAATAAACTATTTTTTCAATTTTTAATTCTAGTTTGGGCTAGTTTTATCATATATATAGCCTGAATTATTAATAAAAATCAATTTTACATAATTTTCGTCATTCAAAATCAAGACGTGCTATCCGACCCGTGTTGTGGAAAAAAAAATGAAAGAAAAAAAAAGTATTAACTATTAAGGATTGGCATTGGAGGAGAGAAGAGAAACAGTGCAGGGAGGTGGAGAGGGAGTGAGAGGAGAAGCGATAAATCACAGATCTAACGAACAACACAACAACTGCAGCATTCATCCGATATCTCAACCTCCTCCGACTTTGGGTATGCACTCTCGTTTCATTTCTTTATCATTTTATCTCTATTCTTTCGTTTTTCTGTTCTATAATTTGCCCTTAATTTCGTTTTTTCAACCAAAAAAACCTTCCAATTGTATTTTTCTTCTTCTTCCCTACACCCCTTTCTCTCCGATTGTTTTACCATGGAGCAGTTACTTATTTAAACGGTTCATATTGCCACAATCGCGCAACGTGGCTTCTTTTTTTTTTTTATTATTACGGGGAAAACAGATTACACCCCTGCTTTGTTTTTCAATCGATACACTGGCTTTGTGCACTGTACGATTTTTCAACCGATGAAACTTCTAGAACTTTTTTTTTTTTTGCTAAGGCGTTGTTCTACGCAATAAAACTTATCATGCCTTTTCTCCTGTGATTTTCACTCTTTAAATAACTACGCAGTTTTTTTTTTTCTTGTGAAAACTAATTTAATCAACATCACATTTTTCCCCTTAATAAGTAAATTTGTGTCGTATCCGAATGTTTGTTGTTTGTACTTGTTGTCAAACCTTGCAGAAGAATTTTTGTTAGGGTTGTGATAATTTTTTGTTTTCCTTGGAGGTTAATTAATTAATTAATGTCTTGACTTGTGTGTGTGTGCATTTGTGTACACCTGTCAATTAATTGGCTTGCTCATTTTCAGAGCTCTGGTTGCTTCTGTTTCATGAGTTAAGGCCCCATGGCAAGCAATCCTGGATATCATGCTCCTTCAAATGGGTCTGTCTATGTATGCAACTTGCCCTATGGGACTGACGATATTATGCTGGCTGAATATTTTGGTACCATCGGATTAATAAAGGTATGGAGTCTGCATCATGCATGGCAACCATTCAAATTAATGTTATCTTATTGTCAAAATGTCTTTCCTACTCTAGGAAAGATCAGAAATCTTATAAGGAACATAAGTATGGATTCAATTTTTACCTTGGTCAAATTGGAATCTCGTATTTTGATGTAAGAAGTGATTATTTGAATTAAATTCTGGTTTTTTATCCTTGCAAAATGAGGTTTATTTGGGGTTGTTTACATGAACAATAGGTTCAAATTTTCAATTAATGATTGCTTTGTCATTTTTTGCATTTCTCTCCATATAATATTGTTTCTTGTCTTTTTTTTTTTTTACCCTCGATATGTTGCATTTTATTTCTAAACTGTTAGTCCTATTTCCTTTGCAATTCATACTTTGCAGAAAGATAAGCGTACAGGGAAACCAAAAATATGGTTATATCGAGACAAAGAAACTAATGAACCAAAAGGAGATGCTACCGTAACATATGAGGATCCGCATGCTGCTGTAGCTGCTGTTGAATGGTTTAACAACAAAGATTTTCATGGCAATACAATTGGAGTTTTTATAGCAGAGTCAAAAAACAAGGATGAGCAAGCATATAATGCAGCAGTTGAACCTGTAGTTGCTGATGATGTTGGTGGACTAGAGGAAACTACCAAGGATGTTAATGGTGGTAGTGGAAGAGGTAGAGGTCAAAATGATTCTTCAGGCAAAGCATGGCAACAAGATGGCGATTGGTTGTGTCCGAATACAAGGTCTGTGATATGAAATTGGTGAGCAGCTCTTTCTTGCTCTTCTACTCACTTCCGTCATTTTAGATGATTTAGTATTGAGAGAATAACATTTTTTCCTCTCGTAGCAGTTGCTCCAATGTGAACTTTGCTTTTCGTGGTGCTTGTAATCGCTGTGGAACTGCTCGTCCTGCTGGTGCTTCTGGAATTTCAGGGGCTGGTGGCCGTGGCAAGGGACGTGCTGCACAAGAACCAGGGGTCATTGGCCGGCCAGCTGGTGGAGGACTCTTTGGTCCCAATGATTGGCCTTGTCCAATGTATGATTATGTTATATTGGCTTTGTGTCTTTTGTCTCCTGTGTCTGATTTCTTTATAATTATTTTCTATTTCATCTTCACTAAATATTTTACTGTTGACTAAGTTTTTTCATTTCTTGTGAGTCATGTTATAATTAACACTTGGCCTGGTTAGTTATACTTGACATTCAATTTGCACATCATGTGTACACTTTTGTGGTTTATGCAGGATTTTTAAAATAAAAAATTTAATGTATGAATTGGCTCTCATGTTTTTTTCTTTTTTCCTCACTTAGGTGTGGGAATATCAATTGGGCAAAGCGGACTAAATGCAATATCTGCAATACAAATAAGCCTGGGCATAATGAGGGTGGTGTAAGGTATTGGATTGAATTCTTTTATATACCTTCATGATGAGTGTCTATTTGCATGTTAGGAAGTGTGTGGGTGTGCTTGTGGTCTTTTCCTGAAGTCTTTTTGTAAAATGCATTCCATTGTGTTTTATGGAAAATACCATAAAGTATTTCATTTTGGGAGACTGGGAGATTTCAACTTATGAAGTCTTGTCAAAGTCAAACAAACTTCCATTTATTTAGTTATAAAATTAAAATCAAGTCCACATATGTTGTTAACCCAGTTTGTATTTGGTTTACACATGGATTAACCATTATTATTCATTTTGGTTTCAATTTTGAAAATGTTGGATTTCTTCAATCATAATTGTCTTGTCTCCTTCATTTTTCATATGTTGAAGTCAAAACTTCAATTCAGTGTCTGTTTTACTATTCACAATTTTTTTTTTCTTTACCAATGAAAATGTTACCGAGGTTACTCTTCTAAGGTTTATTCTTTATAATTTCTAATTGAACAGAGGAGGACGAGGTGGAGGTTACAAAGAGCTTGATGAAGAGGAAATAGAAGAAACTAGACGTCGTAGGAGGGAAGCTGAAGTAAGATTGATAAAAAGTCAGATCATACATGCTATATATTATATATACTACCTTTGTCTTATGATATCTTTTTTACTGTCAGGATGATGGGGAGTTGTATGATGAATTTGGAAATCTTAAGAAAAAATTCCGCGCCAAAACACAGCAAGCTGAAGCTGCACGTGGGCTTCCTGGTTCAGGACGTGCTGGTTGGGAGGTTGAGGAACTAGGTATTGCTGCATATCTAGAATTGTTAATACTACATGATCATTTATTACAAGAGCAAGCTGAAGCTGTACAAGTGCTTTGTGAGCTAGTCAAACTCCCAAAGCCCCAACCTCCACACTTTCCCCTCATGTTATCCTAGAATCATGATTGCATATCATTTCTTTTTTCCGTTTTCTTATTTCCTTTTCATGTTTTCTTTTCAGCATTCTTGATCTAGGCTTTGTGCAAATAGTTGATTTTTTAGTTTCTAACCCTGCTTGCTAGATCAAACTGGTTATTGATTGTCTTGGGCATTGTTTGGATAAACTTCTCCATTAGCAATTGTAGGAGAAGAAAATAAGAAGGAAAAAAAATAAAATCAGCTTTTCCCATAAGCTAAAAGTATCTTATGCATAAGCTAATTTGTAGAAACTCTTTTATATTAACTTATTCAAAAGATTATTTTATTTTAACTTATGCACAAGTTAAGTTTAGTTTATTATGGGAGAAACTTATTTTATTTTTTCTTCCTATTTTTTCTCCTATAAGTTGATCTAAATAGACCCTTAGTGCATTTATGTAGCGGTTGATTGTCCATCTAAAGTTTCAAGGTAATATTATATTGAACTGCTTATTTGTGTTGGAGTATATAATACAGGTATATATGGTTTGCCTAGTATTTTTTAGCTATCGTGGTTGATGAGGATGCGTAGATATGCCATGTTTGTATGAAATTATAAATTGGTTTGATATGCAGTAACCAAGCTATTCTGTAATAATACCTATGACAGGGATAGACAGGGATGCTAGAGAAAGTAGAGACAGAGGAAGGGAGCACAATGATGGGGACAGCAGGAACAGAGAGCGAAGCGAAAAAGAGAGGCCTAGCAGTTGGAATAGAGAGAGGGAGAGGGAAAGGGGAAGAGACCGAGATTGGGATTATGTTGACCGAGATAGAGATTATGGGCGAGATCGAGATCGGGACCGAAGTAGACACCGTTACTAAAATTAGCAGCAAGAGTGCATCCTGATGTGTTGACTACCATGCTGTGTTGGCCTTTTGTGGAAGGATTTCAATTGCTTTGAATTCAATCCTTAAGTTTGGGGGATCAATTTCCTGCAATCTGATTAATGCCCATTTTACTTGGCATGGACCTTTTGTACAACTTATGGTATTTATGTTTTTTCTATTCATAAGGACAAGTTTTTGTTTTAGAATGTCGCAATAGTTTGAACTATTAGTTGTCGTCAGCTAATTTCTTGTGTTGCTTGAATGGAGAGTAATTACTAGAGCGTGAATGATAGTATTACAAGACGATGATGATCTTGAAGGCTGACAATTTTTCCTATTGCAATTTGCAAATGAGTGTTTGTTGCTTGTTCGAGTTTTGATGGTCATTAGACTCGTTACTCGGTCATAGATGCTTTGGGTGAATTAGTATTACAAGAATACAATTTGTGACATAACTGGTTGGAGGTAAAGACGCCAGAGAGCAATCAGTATTCAGAACATGAATTACCCCATTCGGGATTGAAGTTAATTTGAATATGCTCGACTCACATAAAGAGTCAGGTCTATAAGTTCATTAAATGATAAATATGTCTTATTATGTTAGACCTTAAAAATAGTCTTATATCTTTGAAAAAACTAGAGTTGAGTTTTATAAAATTTAACCTACCTATTTCCATCGTGTATATCTTGAGTATTAGTTGTTTATTTTTCATATTTTATAATTTGATTTACCAAGGATTTTTTGTCTTGTTAGCTAATTAGCTTATTTAAGGTTAGTTTAGGTCTACCAATTTTTTAATATGAAATAGTTTTTTAAAAAAAAAAAATTAATAGACTAAGTCAGACTTTCAAAAATGTTAGATCAATCTAAAAACACATACGACAAGTAACAAGCCAAATATGAACTCAATTTAACCTATTTCCATCCTAAGGAAAAGTGTAGCGATTGACAGAAAAATGTGTGATATTTGATACGTAGAAATAGTAATAATAAAAAAAAATGAGTAAAGGATGATTTCAGGCTAAGTCACAAGGGTAATTTGGACCCTTTATTTAGGCCTTAGCCAATAGCCACGTACTACTTGCAATGTGGGGAAGAGAACTGTGGAACCCAGTCCCACCGTCACTCCATTATCTCTTTCCTGTTGATGCTGCTGTTCCAAATATGTGAATTTTTCTGTGTCTTATTTCTCCCTTAAATTAACAATTTCAAGTAAATAAGAACGTGTTCATGAAAAAAAAATGCACGTACACCACATGTATGTAGTTAAGGTTATTTTTATAATGATTTCATCTAATTAAATTTTATAATATAATATTCATATGATTTTTAATTTACTTATTATGCAAATATGATTTTATTTCATAATCTATTTGACAAGTTTATATTTCTAAATAATACTATATTATGAATAGTTATTGTTAAGATTATTTTTCTAATAATTTCATCTAATTAAATTTTATAATATAACATTTATATTGATAATAATTAATAAATAGAAGCAAGGACGGGTGTCAAAGTAATGTTAAATACACTTTATAATAAAATTATTTAATTGAATAAGAGATGTGAATGTTATAGAATAATGACAAACTATTACTCGTCTTCTTTATGTATCATTGTCATTTTGGAAAATGTAATTATAAGAATGATAATTTTAAATTTTTAAAAAATACATATTTGGTCAAAATTTTCTTTTTTATAAAATGAGGTGTAGAATTTTTTAAAATAATATATATATTAACTTACTCACCTTTTTACGTGGGAGTGAAATATGGGGACATGAAAATTGTTCTTCTCCTAAAAAAGTTTAATGTTGAAGAATAAACAAATTTAATCTTATAATAAACATGAAAATATTTTCTCATCTCGTATTCTTAAAAATATACACAATAAAAAAAATCTTAAAATTATAGTTCTGTAATAAAGATTAAGATTAAGATACTCAAAAGAATTAAAAAGAATAAAGAGATAAGTCTAAAGAAAGACGTCTGAAAGGAAGATAAATTTGAAAACTGAGTTAGCACGTGCGAAGTGACGTTTGGCAGGCGTGGGAAGCGCGTGGGCGGGTCTGAACCCGGGCGGTTCATGTTTCCGATCACAACAGTGTCAATGTCTTCCTCCCTTCTTTTCCCTTTTAAGTCGTCATAGCTTTCCCTTCCCTTCTCTTCCCTTCAATTTCTCCTCAAACCCTACCTTTCTCCGCGTCGTTTCGCAACCGGTAAGCCCTTTAGGGTTTCAATCCCTTTCTCAGATCGCTGACTACTGCCCCGTTTTTCTTTGTATCTATTTCTTTTCAATCACTACACAACCTAGTTTTCCAGAAGGACTCGCCTCTGCTTCAATCGGTGTTCTGCTGTTCTGTTTCGAATTTTTTAGTTTTATTTTTTTTAGTTCGATCAATTCTTTTTATGCATATATATATATATATATATATATATATATATATATATATATATATATATTCCCCTGATGAATTGACGATTATGTGTGAATGATTGGGATCGGGTTACTTCAAGAAGCTTTATCGTGTGCACCAGATTAAACACGCTTTAGTTTTTTTTTTTTTTTTTTTTTTTTTTTTTTTTTTTTTTTTTTTTTTTTTTTTTTTTTTTTTTTTTTTATATTTATATTATCTAGCACTGTGCTGATTGTTGTAGGTACGTAGAAAGTTAGTCACGTGAGAAATAGTGATGGAAAATGGATGTGGTTCTCTAATTTTCTATTCAGTTGTAAGGCTTGAACAGATTGTAGTGCTGGCGTTGTGTGTGTTTTAAGTTGTTTAAGTTTTTGAATTTTTCTGTTTTATGATTGTCTTCTAACATCAAAAGTTTACCACTTCACCTAATTGTTTATGCCTAGACCTTCTTCTAAGAGCAACGTTTGTACGATATTGGATTTTTTTCAGACTACATCTTGGATACGGGGATAGTGTGCCAATATGAGCTCTCGGGCAGGCAATGGACCTGCTGTCAGAAGTTATCGGCGGAGAAAGACAGCTTTGGACCTTGACCTTAACTGTGTACCGGCTGGTGAGAATCGTGAGCAGGAGGGACCTTCAACTCAGGCGGTGCCTCGAGAAGTTCAAGTTGAACAGCAGCCACAGGCTACTCAACCTCCGATGATTGACGTGGAAGCCATTGATGATGATGTTGTTGAATGTACCCCAAGGGCTTTTGCTGAGGTTTATCTTCCTTTGTACATGTTTTGTTTCTATTATTTTTTCATTTATTGTATTTCATTGTTGGAAATCAATCTCATTTTTTCATTTGTGTTCCATCTTAGGCTAAAAACAATTCAAGAAGAATTCGTAGGAGGACTGTAGTTGATATTGATCTAGGTAATGTTATACTCCCCTTTCACATGCCTTTTCCTCACCAGGTTGTGCTGATGTTGAACATTGTGTTTTTAGAAGAAGACAACAGTTGTCAGATAAGATAACCTCATGAGTCATGACCAGTAGACTTGACTCAACTAAGGTAATCAAAGGCTATAATAGAACTCAAGTGGCAGATATGATGGAATTTTGTTTATAGCCAAAGACTGGTAACCGTAGACCTATGTAAAAGTGAGAGTGTGTTAATTACCAGTGACTATGAATTAGACCATGTTTTCCCTTCAGTGCAAATATCCACATAATGTATTTCAGCAATGACTCATCTAACTTTCCCCAATGCTTTTCTATGCTGATTGTGTTACAGGGTCTTGTACTAATGCTACTGTATCCCAGTGATTAACTTATAAAAGCAGGGTTTAGAAGTTGCTAAAGCAAATAATAGTTAATTCAAACTTTGGATTCAATTTTATCAAGGAAAAATTGTTATCATATGTATGATATCGTGCTGAATATCTTGTTCATTCTGCTTAATGGTGTATGTGAGTTTACTGCCTCCCCAAACCTAGGGACTTATTGTGCTCCTCATATGTTATCTAAAGTTGTCTTTTTTAAAAATGGTTTTTGTTCTCTATGATTACTGATTATAATGGTGGTTAATTATCTGCCATTTATGATTGTTGCAGAAGATCAGACTAGGCGCAACAAACGCCGAAGAGAATTGCCAAATCTGATTATTAATTGTGATAAGTATATTAATTTGGAAGGTGGTGGCAGTTCCATGGTAAAAAATCCTTTCCAAGATGGCATAATGTTTTATGTTCTGTACTTCATCTTCTGTTCATCTGAAAGGAAAAAAAGTTAGCTGTTAAATGTGTAATAATTGAATATCCACCTTGGAAACATAATTTGTGTTACCTTTTTATCATTTGCTTCTGGCTATGATCTTTAGGCATTTATGTGAGTTTATTTGTTTTGTTTTATTTTATATTTTTGGCGTAGAGAAGCATTCAGTTTTAGTCAAATAGTTGCTTAGAATCGGTCGTTCAGACTTCTGTTGCTTATTACACAACTATATGTATTTGGTAGACACTAATACTCTTTCTTATAGTTGTTTGGTACCTAAGGATTAAGGATTTAGTCAATAATGGGTGGGGAAGAGTGCCAATTCCTTGTGGGAATAGGTTACTGCTGAAAAAAAACTGGAATGCCTTGCAAATGTTGAAGAATCATAGGGATAAAAGGTTTTAGGTGTTTTTTTTAATTGAAAACATTTTACTTGCATTTGATGGAATTGTTGCATACTTGGCATTTTGATATCACTGCTTGCTTTTACATATCTTGTGTTGGTAGAGCAGTTTATTATTTCAAACTTAACTTGATTTCCTTTATCCTATTAACTTGTTATAAAATGATTTACCCCCCTCAATAAAGAACATAATTGATGACTGTAAAGGTTGACTGGAATTTTAATTTCTGACTTGGATTTTTCTTTTGTAGGGGGAAAGTGTTAAAAAGACACCCAAACCTCCAAAGGAGCTTGTCTTCAACTGTCCAATATGTATGGGCCCTATGGTACATGAAATGTCAACAAGATGTGGTCATATTTTTTGCAAGGATTGCATCAAGGCTGCTATAAGTGCTCAGGGTAAATGCCCTACCTGTAGAAAAAAGGTTGTTGCGAAAGATCTTATAAGGGTGTATCTCCCATCAACTAGTTGAAGGTATGGTTAAAATTACTTGTGATTAGTTATGTTGGTTGAAGTGCTTTCTTGTTACACAATATGTAATAAGTGATAGGTCTAGAAAAGCTGTCATTACTTCTATTGGTGGGTTGTTGTTCTTTTAATCTTTAGTGAGTTTTGAATAAGTATATGGGATTAATATTACCAAATGATGGGGAAATTAATAAAATGCCCAATTTACAAACTATGTGGAGGTAGTAGAAATGATCAAATGGGTATGTTAAGAAGAATGTGTGGCCATACAGAATGATTGTGTACAAAGAGAAATAGGTGTGACACCTATTGAGGAAAAAAAAAAAAAAGTTGCTTAATGTAGTTTGGACATGTGCAAAGAAGGTGACGGAGTCACTGGTAAGGAGATTAAATTTTTATCCATGTGAAAAGGGATAGATAAATCAAGAAGAACATTAGAGGAAATTATTAAAAGGGATCTCATGGCGAATGATAAACAAATCCAACTAATGGCGCCATGTGATCCTTGTAGACTACTTACCTAGTGGGATAAAACTATTGTTGGTGGTGTTGGGTTTTAATAAATAGACTTGATTTAAAAAATGGACATAAATACCACTGTACCCAAATTTAAGGAGTTGTTGAGAGAAACTTAGATATTTGAGACAGTAAGAAAAGGTGCTGGAGACATCAATGGGTATATGAAATACTTATCTGATTAAATAAGCACATTTATAACCTGTTTTTTCCCCTTTGTTTTGGATAGAGAACTTTTGGGACAAGCTTGGAAACTACCTCTTTTGCCCTTTAAATAGGATAGATGGCATGCAAGACACTTTCACTTTCTTTGTTAAATAGGTGACAGGTGGTGAATTAAAGTTGGACCTTAGACATCGGCAAAAGACTGGCTAAGGCCATATGTTTATTGGATAAGCTAAAACAAAATGAAGGGGGGATTTTGAATCCAACATTGTTTGCCCCTCCAGTTTTTCCGTTTTTATACTTGATCAGGAAGAGTTGCCTTTCTCTTTGTTTCATTGTATTCTTCTATTCCATATGCATGTGCTTTTGTCAGGGTCAAGCAATAGCTTCCTAATCTCTTTTGACAATAAATATTTCTTAGTCTCTTTTTTACATTCAATGCATTCTGTTGAATGGTTGCTCCTTTGCCATGCAACAGGATTTCCATGGTAGCTGTATTGAGGAGAATGGGGAATGGAAGAAACGCCATTGTACTTTGGACAATACTGAATGGCTGTGTTGTTTCTAATATGTTCCCCATGGCAGATGCTTAGTCTGTTGTTGAGTAGCTGTTTCTCTTACATAATTTATCATATTAATACATGATGACATTTGGTATAGATATAATTCCTTGATCAGTTTTTTTTTAGCTTTCATGTTGTGAAATCTCGGTCTTTTCTTTTTGGTGACAATATATGGCGAGAGGCCGGTCATGACCCATTCTTGAGTGTGGGGATTTTGCATGTATCATCCCTCACAAATTCACTGATAGGATTTCTTTTGCTTCGTTGTTAGTGGCTTAGAGCAGCAGGTTGCCAGTGTGACAACTGTTTTGCAGTGCTAGTCTAGGGTGTTTCGTTTCGGTTTACATGATATTTACGGGTTAAATACTATTTTTTTTATCAACCTCCTGCAAGGGCAAATACTTGTTACTGGTATCTTATACTTGACAAAAAAAGGTTTAACTATTTTGATAAAATTAATATTAAGATGCAGTAACAATTCGATGCCATTTTTGTGAGGTTCGATTGAGGAAGCTGCTATTGATAAGACTGTCCCACACAGATTATTGGTTACAGTAGCACCTAGAATCAGCAAGTCCATACGGCAAAGACACAGGAGAAAGATATGGCAGTTGAAAATACCTCCAATGTTCAAATACATTGTAAGTTCATACCAGTTTTGTGCATGGAGCCATGGAGAAACTTCGTCCCACAGGACAATCCTACTCTAACATTTCCCAATGATTATTATTGTAGAGGCACTGGTTGTAAGGGATTCACCACACTGGTGGGGGATCCTTAGTTAGTATGATTGCTCTCTTATGGTTCTCACAGAAAACCCATAAAAGTGAAGCGTTTTGTGGGAAGGATTGGTTTTGATGAATCTTCCATTATAGAGCCCCTAGGTGAGGTAGGGGGCATGTGGTGCATTTGGAAATTTTGAAAGTAAAAAATGCATTGCTTGAACCATTTTACTCAGTTGATGCATTTGAAAGTTAAGTACACGGGCAAAGAACCTTGGGTGATTACGGTAGTATGCAAAATCTCAGGTTTATATCAGATGTCCCTCTGTGGGAGGAACCTTGATCATTAGTTGCTTCTACCAGGGACCCCTGGGAAGTGATGGATTGATGGGAGATTGACGCATGCTTCTGAGAATTTCCCTACACTTGGTCGAAAAGCAGTGTTTGAAATACTATATACTAGATAGTGTCCTTCTGAATAATCCATCCATGTGGAATAAAGATATTTGCTAAGACTTATGACATTGTTTGGTGTCTCAGGGAGAAAGACAATCCTTGTCTCTTACATGTGGAAAAAAGTATTGAAGGTCTCCTTGTAAATTGCGATGTTTTGGAGACAAAAGTTATGTATAATTTCACTACACCACGATTATTAGGACAAAGAACGAAACAATGGAGTCTGGATCAATGATCAATTAAATCTTAAGTAGATGATCACGAGACTAATTCACGAACTTATTTGAGGATGATGGCGAGGCACCTATTTTTTATCTGAATTTTTTTTTTCTTTTCATTTTTACAAGATAGCTAAAAACTAGTATTTTTGCAACCTATCCAATATGAAGAGATAAGACTCATTCTTTTCAAAATAGGGATATTCAAAGCACCATGAGATTATGGTTTGGAATTAGTCTTATATATATCATAGCTAATGTTTAATTGTCGAGAGATGTAATGAAGTTCTTGATGTTTTAAGTAGGAATTGGATTATTAATAATATAATTTCATTGCTGAGAAAAAAAGAAAAGAAAAAGTAGGAATTGGACATGGGAATGGGATGCTCATTATTTGGTCTTTAATTCTCCTTTTGACATACGTAGAAGAATCACGTCAATGGTTCCCACTTTAAAGGTAGTAATGGGTTATTCTTTGGTTTGGAAGTTCTCTTCTTACATTTCTTTTACTTTGTCTTCTGCATTTCACGTGATAAGTACAAATCCTATGTTATATACCAAAATCTAAACATATGTGTTTATAATCGAGTTCATCATACAGTTCTTTATTTCATGAAACTTAATTCTACAACCATTATACTGTAATATGGTTGATAGATAATCATATTGCTTTAAACATGAAATCAAGGATTTTATCATTGAGTTATTGTGTTTGGAAGAATAAGAAGAAATCATTTCCTTAAATAGACATAATATCTTTAAAAAGTATTTTTCGACTCTCGATTAAAATAATTACAACCATCAGTTGTAATGTTTTTAATTTGAATCATAATATATAATTACATTATCAATTTGAATGTCCAAACCATGAAAATCATATTGATTATAATTATGTTAATTTATATAACAACTCATTTTTTATGAAAAAAATATTGAATTTTGGTAATAATTTTTTGATATACTATATGTGAAATTTATCTTATGCAGAAGACCTTGACACATGCTGATATAAATGATCTTACATATTTGTGTTACAAAATAAAATAAAAAATTACAATATTTTTTAATTTGGATATGCTATCAATTTAAACCAGAATATATATTATGACCAATATTTTTTTTATTTGAATCATAATGTATAATTGTATTATCAATTAAAATGTCTAAATTATGAAAAACATATTGGTCATAATCACCTTCATTAACATAATTATGTAATTTATATATAAGAGAGAAAAAATAATTTGGTGAAAGGAAAAATGAATGCGGTGTTTTCATGTGACAAACTTATACTTAATAAAATATTATCAATCAAGAGAATTTACTTCAATTGGTTCAACATTATGTGTGAATGTTGCAAATCCTTTAATACCTCGTTCAACTCCTACATATAAAAAAAATAAGATAATCATCTAATTGCATAAAGCATAGATAATATATGTTATCTTAAAAAGTATCTAGTGCGCTTAAAAAAGACATTGAATAATATAAGACGGAACACAAGCTTTTACTAGTCTTGTGATCTTATTTTGTCTCACCATTATTCATTTTTTATATTTTATCATAACCACCAAATGAACACTTACATTTATTATACTAGTTTGTATGTATTATTTTGTCTCAGTTGTTTATCTCACCAAAATATAAATGTCATGATCTTATACCTAATTGCCTATGATGGAATTTATGGAACTGGAATTCTTGGATCAATATTGTTAAAGAAATATATTATATACAACAAATAAAATTAAAGTTATTTACACACTAACACTCATATTTTTTTGTCTTGAGTTATAAATTAATTTTACTTGTAATGCGTGATTATTATTGGCCATAGAAAATTGTATAAAGTGAGAATCAGATACAAATTCTCCTGTTAAATAAATTATTTTCACTCATATAAATGCAACAAAATCTTATATTATTGATTCAACCCTTTTAATTCTTACACTTTTGCTTTGAGTTTGGTTTATATGACATAAAACTTCAAACATTCTTTGATACTATAAAAGATTCCAATACGTTAATAAAATATTTAGGGAAATTTCATTTAGCAACCATTATTACTAAAAGTTAATCTAACCCCCATCTAGTCCCAATATATAACCATAATTACTTGAGTACTCTACGTAAAACAGAGAAAAAAAAAATTAGACTTGTTCATAACAAAGTACAACAAGACTTATTCAATTTCTCATAATATGTATGCTATTTATTTTTATTTTTACTTCCCTTATAATGATAACTATAAGCCTTTTCTAAATGATTTATTGACTAGTTACAAAAATGCAAGTTCAATAAATATGACGTTACCAAATAAATGTTACATAGTTTACTTTGTCAAACCAAATAATGTAAATATTTGTGCAGACATGCTTAAGACTGTATAACGATATTGGTTCATTTTGCTATACTAATTGTGAGTGATTGTCATGCTAAAGATGGAAATAATATATCGTGTATGCTTGGTTTGCCTATATAGATTTCCCGCACAAGTAAAAAAAAAATATATACATTCCCCGCATCTCTCCATTATAAATTATGTTTGGTTTGCCTATATGTTTTATCGTGCTTAACGTGTATTTTGCCAATATTTTTTTTTATATAGATTACATATATTTTTCACTTAAGCTAATCATATTTAAATTGGATAGAACTATTATAGATAAGAAAATATTTTCTCTAAATAATTTAAAATTATTAGTTAAACTAAGATAATATAATATCAATTGATTCACACTTCCATTGTATCAATACATATTTCAAAGCATATTATCTTGAAAATATGCTATGTCAGTTAAAGTTTAGCTTGTGGTAGAAAGTATAATGTTATAGTGGGTTTTGGAGTTGTTTGAGAGAAAAGAACAATTCATGTGTTGTAATCTTTGCTAATGGCTCAAGGTTCAAAATATCAGTTATAGTGTTCGAATACAATAACTCTAATCTCATAGATGAGAATGTTTGATTTAAATTGTCTTAATATTGATCACATGGTTAATAGTTGTAGTGATGATGATCTTAGCTTCAATAACTCGTAAAATATAAACATTGATCACATGATCACACAATCATGAACATGATTTGCTAAAAAACCAAAAAAAAAAAACTCGTAAAATGTAAAATAAAAGAAAAATATGAGAGATATAGGTAGGTTAGAAAGTCAATCATATGGATGCAAAATATGTCACATTAAAATAAAGGTTTAATTATTTTGGACTATTAAAATGTCATCAAGGAGGGGAGAAACTCCTTAAACACTCTAACTTAATTATTATTTTAAAAAAACAATAAAGGAGAATGGGGTGCAAATTATTTAACATTTTTTACCATAGATATATGTGGGTTATTTCCTTCTTTCCATATTCAATATAGTAGAAGGCAACTTAATTTGATAGCACATGATTTTTCATTTGTACAAGTTAGATATTAAATCCATCATTACATATTTAAGAGATAAGATTATTTACTAATCATATCATATCATGTTAATTATCTTATTTGGTATTGAGTATATTCATAATGTGATTATTCATTGTAGGCATGGCAGCGGGACCCAAACTCGTGAGTACCCGCCCAAATTCGTCCCGATTTTAACGGGAAAAAATCGAGTTTATCGGATTTTGGTTTTTCTCGATAGCCAAAAGCACGGGTAGGGACAGGTATGAGATTACTGATACCTGCCTCGCCCCCGCCCCCGACCTGCCTTGTAATAAATAATATTAAACAAATAAAAAAATATATTATTTATATTTTTTTAATTGAATTGATTGATTTTGTTTTGTAATTTTTAAATTATGATTTCATATTTTAAATGTGGGTTTGTTATTATTTTTTTTATGTAATTAACTTTTTTGTCCGATTTTTCAATAAAAAAATATATTATTATTTTTTTAAAATTTTAATCAAATAACTGGGGCGGGGAAAACCCGACCCCAGCGGAGGCGGGGATAGAGATGGATTTTAAAACCCAAGCGAGGTCGGGGAGCGATTTTTGAGTCGAGGACAGGGACGGAGAATGCAATACCCGCTCCCGCCCCATTGCCATGCCTAATTCATTGTATTCAATATAATATATTAATGGAAACAATATGACTTTGTTGGGTGTAAAAAGAAAATAATGTTATATATTTGGAATGTGAATTTTATCAACCTACTAGTTTTATTTTGTTGAAGTAAGATTTTTATAACAAAAAAAAAGTATTTAACATTTTTAATGTTAACTAGCTGATAACCTTGGTTTAGTAAAACATTTTATTAGTATCTATTATTATTTTTACCAAGTCGATACAAATAGAGCAGAGTGCAGTATTTTAAAAAAGTTTTAGTCTAATTTTCATTTAAATAAATCTCATGCTAAATAGAATGCCATTTATCTTTTTTTTTAATTATCTTTTTATATTAGCGTATTTTAATTTGTTTTTTTTGCTTATGGTAAATTGTAAATATTTATGGTAGAATTTTCCGCATGTTTAAATAAGTTAATTTAGACACATTAATGACTAAATTAATGTCAAACATTTGTTTTTCAATTCAACAAATACTTAAAAGAAAAAAAATGTTAATAACCGGGCCGAAAGCGTTCTTGCCTGGCCCAATACTCGTATATAATACACAACCCTAGCTAGGGTTTTTCTGAGAGTCAGATTTGCTCGCCTTGCTTCGCCACACAACAGCAGCTGCAGCAGCAATGGTGAGTTCTATTCACGAACGAAGGATCATCTCTCCACATGCTTATGCTTACCTACATTTTCTTCGTTTCTCTTACATCTTAGAAAGGTTTTAGGTCTTACATCGACTGTGATGTGAAACCCTTATTTTTGTTTGCTTAATGTGCAATTGTTACTGTGTTTGATTTCGTAGGCTCCCAAACGAGGTGGAAAGGCTCCGGCACTTGCCGCTAAGAAGAAGCCTGTACGTAACTAATAACTTGTCTGAGTTCAATTCTATTCGTGATACGGTTCTTGCTAGCTGTTTTTTTTTTTTGTTTGTTTTGAAAGTTTTTTTTTTGTTTGTTTTGAAATCTCAGGAGAAGGTTACGAATCCGTTGTTCGAGAAGCGTCCAAAGCAGTTCGGAATCGGAGGGGCGTTGCCACCGAAGAGAGACTTGACTAGGTTCGTGAAGTGGCCGAAGAATGTTCAAATTCAGAGGAAGAAGAGGATTTTGAAGCAGAGGTTGAAGGTTCCCCCAGCTTTGAACCAGTTTACCAAAACTCTTGACAAAAACCTAGGTAAGAATAACTAACACAATGTTTGGATCTGGTATACTTGTGCGTGTTGTTCTGTGAGGTGTAATCCCTGTTATTATTTTTATTATTGTAGATTATAGATTAAACATTGTTATTTACCTATGCATGTCCAAATATGATGATTCCTTTGCTATAGAAATATTTACGTTGGTAATTTTTAAGGGTAAATTCATCTTATTATTATTTTTATCAATGCTCTTGAAATTAATGTTAAAACAGTCACATATATTACATGCCAATGATTGTTAATGACTGTGATGATCGTGTTGTCGAATATGCCTTTGACTCATTGCAAAGTAGCTTCATTTTTGTTGTATGATAATTTTAATATTCAATGTCCTGTTCCTAATTTTGATGTTTCTTATTAATCTAATTTGCAGCAACAAGTCTGTTTAAGTTGCTTCTGAAGTACAGGCCTGAGGACAAAGCAGAAAAGAAGGAGAGGCTCTTGAAAAGGGCTCAGGCAGAGGCTGAAGGCAAAACTGTTGAAGCTAAGAAGCCTATTGTTGTGAAGTATGGTCTCAACCATGTTACCTACCTCATTGAGCAGGTTGTCTTCTGTGTTATTATCACTTTTGTGATTGTAGTTTTGCCCCTGTATTTTTTAGTGATGTTGATTTTATTTTTTCCTAGCAGAACAAAGCACAGCTCGTTGTGATTGCTCATGATGTGGACCCAATCGAATTGGTTGTCTGGCTTCCTGCATTGTGCAGGAAGATGGAAATTCCGTACTGTATTGTGAAGGGAAAGGCCCGCTTGGGAACTGTAATGTTTCTTTGCATATTGTGATTTTCATACTGTATGACTGAATTAAATGACTGATTTAAAATCCACATGCTTTTCAACAGGTTGTCCATAAGAAAACTGCATCCGTTTTGTGCTTGACCACTGTTAAGAATGAAGATAAATTGGAGTTCAGCAGAGTTTTGGAGGCAATCAAGGTGGTGTTGATTAAATTAATTCTGTTTCTTTTTTGCTGCTAATGCTTTTGTATTAAAACTGATTGTATTGTGTTTTGGTTGGTGGTTTCCTTTCAGGCTAACTTCAACGACAAATATGACGAGTACAGAAAGAAGTGGGGTGGTGGGATCATGGGATCCAAATCCCAAGCGAAAACCAGAGCAAAGGAGAAGCTTCTTGCCAAGGAAGCTGCTCAGAGGATGACTTAGGAGGAGTTTCTTATATTTTGTTGTTTTGCGATTGCTATTTAGTGTGTGTTTTTCAGTGTTACTCTTTTAATTATTGTCTTTATAAAAACATTTGTTATTCACATGAGCTAGAGTATTTCGTTAAAATCTCATGCCGTCTGTCCCAATTCCTGAACCCTAAGATTAATTTCTTTTTAGTTGCAGACTTTTTTCGGGTACTTTATGAAGGAACTGCATGCGGATGCAGTTGCATCCAATTTTTGATATTCGATATTTTTATATTAGGTTCTCTATGGTTATAGTATAAAATAGTTTGTGATCCTCTCAGCAAAATAACTGCAAAGGATCATTCTGCTGCAGTTTACCATTTTAGCATGTCAAACTGAAGTGTGCAAGTGAACCGAGACTTGTATATTTTCGTGCTAAACTTGTCGATTATACCCACAAGTCCCTGTTTGTCTGCATAATATATTGAAGCGTAATAAATTGATTAATCTTAAAGGTGATGCCGCCTTATAGAAATTCAATTTGGAAATCACAAAGTATTATTCACTTAGATTTCAGTTAAGAGTTCAAAAGTATATTTTACTTTAAAAGCAATGCTGTCATGAATTAATTCATTATAATTAAAATTAGATTTTAGCGCTTGAAATTGTATTGATTGATTGTTCAAATTGGTCCAAGAAAGACCAATGACCTTTGAAATAGTGAATTACAATCAAATAATATTCAGTTAATTTTTTTCTTGAAATAAAAGACGATAATTATTGAGTCAAATAAATTTAGTTTTTTGTTAATAGTTGGTGGTAGCTAAAACCATTAAAAAAAATAAAAATAGAGTGGTTGTCACTTAAGTGCACACATGATTCTCACGACAAAAGATGAAAATGACAATCAGGGTGAAACATCCATATATAATTAAGTGGAGGGTCCCAACTTGATTACAGGAATTATTATGGTGATGACATTTTTCAATGAATAAATTCCCAATATGCTAAAAAGCACAAGTCAAAAAACACAATTGAATTAATTGTGTTTTTAGTTTCTAAATAAAATTGATTGGTCTAAGTCTCCGATCCAAAAATTACTTAAAATGGTGATTAATGCATTTCAAACATTTCCGGCGGCTTAAGGACACCAGAAATTTCTATCACGATTATTAACATGCGTTTAGAAAGTTCAGAAAATAAGAATGGTCAATTACTTGTATTTTTTAAACCATTTATATTTTGTTATGTTTAGTTGGTGGAGATTGTTTTTATATTTGATAAAGTGTACAAGCATTTATAAGCATTGGGGGTTGGTTTACCTTATCCCTAATTACAGATTAAGATTAATCTAGTGACCAATCGTGTGGAAAAAGAAAGCCACAAATGAAGAAAACCCAACGAGTATAGAGCCAATCAAATCTTTAACTCCAAACACCTCATCTGTCAGTCTCCGGGTTGAAGGGGGCTAGTCGTCAGGAACGGAGGGTTCAGTTGAATTTACTTTTGTTTTTTTTGATATAATCTGTGTAGTGTGATTGTTTTGGTTGATTCGGATGGCCCAACTACGCGGTTGGCTATAAATACCTGGCCCGGTGATGCATTTCTGAAGGTTTTTAAGCTTCAGAAACAAACTGTTTGATATGATTTAAACACTTATCCAAGCATTTTCTTATAGTTTTAACCGCTACAAAATATCTGCCACACTCATTTAACACGTGTCACTCCCTACAACAACCACACCATCACTTTAACGATACACTTGGCGAACAGCGGAGACTAAAAATATAAACAGACCAAAACATTGAAGACTAAGATTGATCAAAATTTTATTTAAATATTAAAGTAAAAATTTAGAGATTAAAAATATAATTAATCACAATATAATATGTACTCCTATTACACCTTTGTAACTCATAAGAATAATGCAAAACTAATAAGTGGGCAAATGAAGAATAAAGACGTACGAAAATCATTATCATTTCTCTAATGTTTTGTTATCAATTCAACCTTGTTAAGTGGCACCAACTAACAATGAAGGGTCGATGATTTATAGTATTAGGGACTATTTATATAATTTTTTAACTCCCGCTATTAAGTGTTTTGGTGACACCAATTTGACCGAACATTATAATTTTAAGAGCTATTTTGTTATTTTTAAAATTTTAAATTATAAATTCAGAAACTAAATTGATTATTCAATCTTCAAATTAAAACATCTAGTATTCTATACTTTTTTTTATGTGTTTAGCACTTAACTAGTTTCTTAAAAGAATAAACGTGTCATCTTAACATTTTTTGATAAAATCATTAATAACTAAATTAGTCTTAAACTAAACGTGGTTTTTGTTTCTGAAAAATAGAGTTGTTTGGTTTTTATTTAGATAAATATTTTATTCAGATTTTAGTTCATATATTTTATTCTGAAAATACAAAATTTTTGCTATTTTTATTGAATAAACAAGCAAGTTTTTTTGCAAAGATTAAAAACGTTAGTTTATTTAGTTTATATAAACTAAAAAACATTTTAAAGCCATTAACTCAAACGGATACAAAAATTGAAATTAAGTAACAATCTTAATTTACCACGCATCGCAAACTAAAATTAGGTTGATGATTTTTTTAACACATGCTTCGAGCATATAAATATCACTTTAGCTGAAAGAGGAGGGGGGGGAGGGGAGAAGAACACATTCATCCCTGTGTTTCCGTTCCCGCCATTGCAAAGGGGGGAGAAAAGAAATGGCTTCTGCGTCATCGAGAACCCTAACTGACTTTTTTCCAACCCGCTTCGAAGCGCTTGAAACACACTCTCCCCACATCCTGCAAATCCGACGACGCCAATGCCTCCACGCTTTCCCTCGAACAAAAGTATAGGTAAATAAACCCTTTTTCTTCTGTCGTTTTCGGACAATGTAGCGTCGTTTCTGATAGTTCAAAACGCAGAATCAGGCTCAGGTGGCGTGAAGCTGGAAGAGCTGCTGGTGGAGGAAACGTGGTTGGATGCTCTCCCTGATGAACTCCAAAAACCCTATGCCCTCACTCTCTCCAATTTTGTGGGAAGCGAGATTTCTGGCGGCGGCGACGACGTCGTTTTCCCTCCCACGCACTTGTTTTTCAACGCTCTTAACTCTACGCCTTTTCATACGGTGAAAGCCGTTATCCTTGGCCAGGTTCGTGGGTTTGTCGGATTCTGTGTAGTTCTACTTGGAGCCTGTTTGAACAAATTTCTCTATGAACATTTATCCGAGAAGAAAATAAAGTGAGAAATGTCAAATAAAATATAATTTTTTGAACTGTTTTTCATTAGTTAAAATCAACTTATAACTTAACTTTAACCAGTGTCACAAGTTAAGGACACTGGATAAGGAAGTAAAGGGTAAAGTTTTTATTGGGATGCAGCAAAATATGCTCTTATATGATTTTTAAACGTGATTTTCAATTAAAACATTCCTTTTTTTTTTTAATTCCTTAACTGGTAACTAACTTTAATAAAAGCTCCCTCGTAAGGTTTTAAAAATTGGTCCACAGCCCTGATTTAGACTGCAACATCAAGGTTTTGGGGTGTCTGAGAGTGCAACGCAACCGCAATTGTGATTGCATTTGTGTTCATGTTCTTGCAATATCAAGGTATGCGATGAAACTGTGACCACAATTTAAAACCTGTTGGCTAAAAGCTGAAGCACATAAGTTGACTTTAGCTAATAAAAGAAGCTCAATTCATTTTATCTTGTTTTTTCTTAGTATTTTGTGGAGAAGTTTATCGACCCTGTTTTTACTCTCTAGGCTTTGTTTGGGAGAGAGATTTTGGAGGGGAAGGGAGGGAAGGGAAAGGTTTAGGTAGAGAAATCTCTTTGTTTGAGAGTTTTAATTTTTGAGGGAAAGGATTTGAGGATTTTTAAAACTCCTCTGAAATCCTCCAAAGTCAAAAAATTGTTGTCCCTCCTATTTGGGGGTTTTTAGAAGGAAAAGTAATAAAATTACTATCCTATCCCATCCAGTGTTAATAAAATTACTATCCTATCTCAGCCAGTGTTCAAAATACAAAGCAATGAATCACAATTCAATGGCAAAATTGTAAAAATATTTTATTAACTTTCCATTTTCCTCTCTTAATATATTTTTAACTCCCAAACAAGGAGGAAAAAACTTTCCTCATTTTCCTCCCTTTCCTTCCCTTCCCTTTCCCTTGAATCTCTTTCCTTCCCTTCCCCTCCTAACTCTCAAACAAAGCCTTAGTGATTTGTGGGTTTGTTTTATGTTTTGGACCCTTATCATGGGCCTGGTCAAGCATGGGGCTTTCATTCTCAGTTCCTGAGGGAGTCAAAGTCCCTTCCAGTTTGGTAAATATATTTAGGCTTTGTTTGGGAGAGGAATTTTAGAGGGGAAAGGAGGGAAGGGAAAGGTTTAAGTGATGACATCTCCTTGTTTGGGAATTTTAATTTTTGAGGAGAAAGATTTGAGGATTTTTAAAACTCCTCTAAAATCCTCCAAAGCCTAAAAATTGTTGTTCCCCTAATTTGGGGGTTTTTAGAAGGAAAAGTAATTAAAATTATTATCTACCCTAATTACAAATTCAAAAATATATAAAAATATATTTTTAATATATTTTTACATTTAAATTATATAATTTTCACATATTTTTAACTCTCAAACAAGGAGGAAGGAACTTCCCTCATTTTTCTCCCTTTCTTTCCCCTTCCTTCCCCTTGAATCTCTTTCTTTCCCTCCCCCTCCTAACACTCAAACAAAGCCTTAAGGAAGTTCACAAAGATATTGGTTGCTCCATTCCAACTCATGGAAATCTTAAAAAATGGGCTGTGCAGGTACAATATCCGACATGTGCCTGACTTATGTGTAGGGATTGTCTTTTTACAAAGATTGCAGTAAGGGAGATGTGGATTCTCAAGTAATAATCACAATTGGGACTAGCAGTTTTCATACTCAATTTGATGTGAGAACATTGACTGAATCCAATAAATTGATCTATTTCGAATTTGTCCACTTGTTGCAACTATACACTCTGCAATTAAAGCAAACATGATACATGCACACACTGTATTTCTTACTACTGTCTGTCTACACAGTACTCTCTGTGATGGAAAACTATTAATTTATGCGCCTTAGCTTTTTTAAAAGATAAAGTACAATAACTTGATTTTAACTTACGAGAGAAGTTTGATTCATTTTATCTCTATTTCTTCTCTATAAAAGCTTATGAAAAAGTTTATCGTAATTAGGCCAATATATTTTATGGTCAAGGCGTCTTAAACGTTTCCTTCAAATGTTTAGTATGATTTGAACATAAAATCTATTTGTCAATTACTAAAATTCTCACCGTTAAAAGGGCGCCAATTAAATATATTCAATAGAAAGATGAGTGACTTCTTTGACTTCATCAGTATAAATATTTTTAAGTTTTAACATAATGGGTGACTTCATTCAGTGAGCGGGATTTTGAAATAATTTTATCTAATCACAATTTTAACTTCATTTCAGGGTGTTCTCTTGCTAAATGCTGTTCTCACAGGTTAGACTCTTTATTTTTGTCAAATTCTGAAAAAGTATATTGATGACTTATAGGTGTCATTTTGTTTATATTTCACCACCTGCTTGCTTATCTAGTATGAATCTGTCCTTTCGCTATGTTTGGTGTGTTATTTTTGTATTCTAGTGGGTTTTTTTTTTTTACTACAATTATACTTTTGAGTTCAGTCAGGAAGCATCAAGCAAATTCTCATGCCAAAAAAGGCTGGGAACAATTTACTGATGCTGTTATCAAGACAATATCACAGAAGAAGGAAGGAGTTGTGTTTCTGTTGTGGGGAAACTCTGCTAGGGAAAAATCTAGGTACTGCCATTGTGTGACACTATAGCAAGCCTTTGAAACCAAACATGAAATAGTGACCAGGGCTTGCAATAGTTTCCTGGATAATTTGCCAAAGCCTGCTTGAAAAAAATTAAATATCAGAATAAATTTTTAGTTTTGAGATATGGATGACGAACAAGTTACTGCAAGTATACTTCTATTAACTGCAGGCTGCTTTTTGGAAATTGTTATCTAAAAACTAAACTGGATTCTTTTCTTTCCTTGCCTGAAAGATAAATACTGTGAAACTTGTTGATGAACTTGTTTGAGTGTCATATACACAGGTTAATTGATGCAACAAAGCATCATGTTCTTACTGCTGCACATCCTTCTGGTTTGTCTGCAAATAGAGGCTTCTTTGGCTGCAGGTAAGGTGATTTTGCATTAAAATTTAATTTGTGTCAATATAACAGTGCATGTTCAAACATCTAACTGTTCTGCATTGTATGTATAATATACCAACCACACATTCATGACTTCTATGTAAAGAATAAGGACACGGGAATTGGCTAACTGCTATTGTGAAGAATTGCTGAATTGAAGAAATATATTAAACAGAGTGCTTTCTGTGAGCGTGTTAAAGTAGTTTGTTTGTATGATACGTTGCATTTTATAACTTGTGTGACATTTATTAATGTTTTTTTGTCACAAATACTGTAGATATTGAACCTTTAGGGTGTACTTGGTTGAGTAAGGTAAAGTGGGAAGCCGAAAAGTGAACATATATTTGAACACAATATATGTCTAGAATACATCGTCATTTTCTTTCATATGCATTTTTTATCTAGAATTGAACTTCTCACACACTTAACCAAGCTCACTATTAGCATTTCAAAATCAATGCAGATTTAAACTGTATATATGTATTTTTTTTTTATATTGTATTTAGTACAGTGACTAGCCAATAAAAAAATATTAGCATGCATTACTATGAACTATGAAGGCTCTCATTAGTCATTCACATGGTGGTTGATGTAATACAGCTGGTGCATGTTCTGTTCGACATTTCTACTGGTATATTGTGCCATATTTTGGTTAGCTTTGTTATAGACTCATGAAGTGAACTGAAACTCGGATCTTGATATCCAATTGATATTTGAAAACACCACCTGATCAATTTTCCCTTCATCCATATAAGCAATTTTTCACTCTTTCATCTTATTTATTTCAATTTATCTGAGCAGGCACTTCTCTCGCACTACCCAAGGTAATTTTCCTATACATCTATTAACTGCAGGCTGCAGGATTGATCCCATAGATTGGCAACTCTTATTATTTTCCTAATGTTTCAAGGTAATTTTTTTCCTTTGGTTAGGACCATTTTTGAAGCCTACTGCTGTAAGTTTAGTCAATTTGCTTAATGTATAGATGATTCTGTCAATTTCAAATCTACCTAGAAAAGATATTTATATTTATTTTTTTTGTCGATAATTTGGTCCTGCGGTGTTGTTACCTTGGAGATTATGCTGGACTAGGATTTTGGCTTTTAACTAAATTGATTTTGTGTATTATCTATGTGCTATGCTAATATTAACGAACAAAAAATGTTATGGTGGAGATTCTCAAAAGGACCGGCTCTACTTATATCCATCCGTCCCTGATAGTACACCCTATTGTGATGTCTATTGCGAAACCAACTTTAAAACTTTCTATTTATTGAGTCCCTAACCAGTATGTTAAGGATGTTGATTAGCAAGATATATTAAAATATCCCGATCTTAATCATTATGTTTCATATTTTATCTTTTTTTTTTTATTTCAACATCACAATAAATTTATATTAGTTTTTTGTACACTTTCACTTTTATAATTATTTTTGAAAAAAATTACACTTTATAATAATTATCTAAGTTAATTGAAAATTAGATGGTAAATAAAGATATAATTGACAAAAGGTTAATTAATGTCATTTTCTGAAAATGATGGATAAATGAAAACAAAAAATTTCCAAAATTTTGACACTTCAAAAGAAATGAGAAAGTAAAGTACACTCATTTACAAGAAAAAAAAAAAAAAAGAAAAAGAAGTACAACTTACAGCAAAATTGATCAAAATAAATTAGGTGAATTTAAAAATATTTAAAACGTTTGCTACCAAGCTTATTAAAATTTATGTCTGGCGTTAATGTGAATAACCCGTGACCATTGGCCTACTTTACGGAATGTTAATATCTCAGTCCCATAATTCAGGATCCAGCCTGTATGAGTATATGTCTATATTTTTTATTTGATTTCGTTCACACTGTCAAATATCATGGAGTGGAGAGTGGATTCCACACCTTTCCACGTGAGTTCATGTGACCTAATAACTATGCTAGATACAGAAATAGCATCGAATCTTTTACACACACACACACACACACACACATATATATATATATATATATATATATATATATATATATATATATATCTATTTGTATTTGTATTTATCCACACGTGCACGTGCTTTGATTGTACAGGTAGATGTAGATCATTAGATCAACCCACATTTTCAAATGATCAAAACTATAATATAAACGCCATTTCTTTTGTTGCATTAATTTAATTTAATCAGAACAGACTTTTTACTACAGTATTACTTAATTATAAATTGGTATTATAATTTTTCATACTAGTAATAATTATTAAAATTATAGTTAAAACAATTTTTAATTAATCAACATTGTAAACTTATAGTGTATCATTTCATTTCTTAACTATATTTTTAATTATTCTTAATAAATTGAGAATTTTGAGCCCAACCTTTTAGGATTTCATTTCATATCATTTGGTGCAATTTTCATTATCTTTATCACCGCTATTTATTAATTTTAAGATATTTTTAATTATTCTTTATTACAATTATTATTATCATCATAGTGAATAATGACACTTTTAGAGGAGGCAGGGGATAATAGTGAATAAAGGTAAGGATTTTGAAGAAAAATAGAAAATAATAGAAAAAAATAATTGGGGAAGAATAGATAATAAGCGAGATGATTTATTTTTTTGTTATAAGAGATAAAATTAGTTTTTATGATTAAGATAAAATAAAATAAATAAGGTAACGAGTGTAGCAACACTTTTAAGATGTATATACATGCCCATGATAGCTTAATCCTCTATTTTTTTAGTATCTTTCAGTCTTTTTCTCGGTAGCACTGCACACTATAATTGATTTCGCTTTTCTTTATTTTCTATTCGGTCTTCATTTTCTTTCTTCGTTTTAAATCCCCATTATGCGACTAATGATTACAATTCTCACATTCGATTAATCTTTTTAACTTCGCTTTTTCTCTTTCTCTTTTTTCTTCTTCCCTATATTCACTTATATATAGTATCGTTATATTAATAAAAAAACAGAATGCAAAAGGTTTGTTTCCATTGTTGATTATAAATGATGATGGAAATGAAAATACTCTTAAACATATACCATACAAAAATGTGAAACAAAAATTCTTTGTATGCAGGTCATTGCTTTTACTGGATAGGCATAAATTCCTGTCTCCTATCCTTTAGCAACAAATGGTCACTGCATGGATGGCCACGCCCCTAAGACATTTGCATGAAGGTCCCATTAATTTTTGTATATATATAATAACAAAACGGAGATTACAACCACATATTATTGATAATATCGCCCCAGTGTATTGGCCACTCCATTGTCCCAAAACTCAAGAGAATGGGGTAACATTTCAAAAGAATATTCTTTTAAATTAAAAATTAAAAATTAAAAATATAAGAAATATCTAATACATTAAAATTTTGAAATATTTTATTTAAATATTTATATTTTGAGTTAAAGTTAACTATAATTCATTTTAGATCGTATTAATTCCCTGCTTATTATATGAAAAAATGTTAAATATTTTATGTTTTCAATGTATAAAGTGCATATATTTTTAATTTAATTGTTTTTATTAAGAAATAGTAATACTAATTAGAATATGTCCAATATAGATGTTTCATGAGTTAACAAATTTTTACTGTTAAAACACATGACTTAACAATGCATTGTTTAAATGAGTTGTTTATATAAATAATTGTTATTTAATTTATTTTTACTAAATAATCATTTTTCAATTATAAAATTTAATATGACTCAAGTTAGATATTCATTCTAACAATTTTAGTATTTAAGTAATTTTTTAATAAATTTTTTAAATTTATGTAATATCATAGGTTAACAAATTTTAGATAACTAATTCATTTAAAAATCATGCACAACAGATAATCTTAGTGTTTCTTGAAATTGAAAAATATGTATTTCATTAAAATTATCATTAATATAACTCATCTTGATTTTTAGTGAAATTTATTATTTTTTTAAGTAACTCCTTAACGATACTCGTCAAGAAAACTTACATATTTTTTATTAAATATCAGAATGATTAATAAAAAAGTTAAAAACACACTAAAAAATTAATAACATTTATTGATAGTGTAAAAGTAAAGTCATTTAATATAAATCTTTATATATAATTTATTAAATTCTATAAAAAATCATACATACAATAATTTCTAGCCATGCATAAAAAAATGTATTAGTCTATTGGTGAAAAAGAATTTAAATAATCTGCATAAAAATCTGATTCGAAGCTTATTACCGCGATTGAAAAAAAAAAAAAAGAAACATTTATTTTGAATACAGCGTTGTTATTAGCATTTCATTTGTTTTCAACACAAGAAGATTGGTTTACTATTAAATAAACAATTTTATGGTCAGGCTGTCTGCAACTCACATGGTAGTGGGGGCAGTTTCCACGTGATTCAAAACCAGACTGCCAATGGAATCTGTTTACTTGGGCATCCTTACGTTGGGATTCTATTTTTTTTTTCTTTAGATCTCATCGATTTACTTCTTTTCTTTTCTATTTTATTTAATGGGCATTAATGCAACAAACTTTCAAATTATAATAATACTATTTCATTATTTGTATTACTCTCACTATTTTGTTGTTTCTTCTTCTTAGAGCAACTCCAATGTAAGGAACTCAATTGAATTCAACTTTTTGTGGTTCTCGCAATATTTTTGTGGTCCCATAGTGTTATGTCACTCCAAAAGAACTCACCCAATATTCTACTCCAATGCAAGAAACCACAAAGAACTCAAAAAAATTCACATATTTATATTTTTTTAATAAAACTTAACATTTTTTCAATTTTTGTAAATATAAATTAAAATAAATAAAATGAAATGCGTAACAATATAAAACAAAATTTTACATAATAATAAATAATTAAACACAATAGCATCGAAATAAATAAAAAACCTAGACCTCAAAAAAAAATTACATAAATTTAGTTATTGTTTATTTTCGTTTCTGAAACATTCCCAAATATGCTCAACTAAATCTGCTTAGAGCTGTCGGTGTTTTTGTTTGTCGTGAACATCTGCTCTCCTTTGAAGGTATGTTGATCTGATACTAGGGTGAGCACCTGAAGATACTTCGAATGTTGACGTGTTGTTACCTACATTATTGTAATCAATATTACTTTGATATGTGTCACGTCCGTCCTCGATAATCATGTTATGCAATATGATGCATACGTAGATAATATTCTTCATTTTAGCAATATCCCAAAAACGTGACGAACCACGTATAATTGCGAATCGAGATTGGAGCACTCCGAACGCCCAATCTACATCTTTTCTTGTTGATTCTTGCCATTGAGCAAATAATTTTCGCTTTTCTCCTTGTGACATTGAGATGATCTTCACAAATGTAGCAAAGTCTGGATAAATACCATCGGCTAAATAGTATCCCATATTACATTGAGTTCTATTCACTGTGTATTGCACTGCGGGCGCACGTGCCGACAAAACTTCATCAAACACATTAGATCCATTTAACACAATAATGTCATTATTTGAACCCGCGGTGCCAAAACACGAAGTGCAGCTGTGCACTTTTATAATGGAGATAGTCCTTTTCGATCCAGTGCATTGAACCTTGCTTGAAAGTACTCATCATGATTGCTGAACCCATCTACAATACGAAGAAACACATGCCTTCGCATATGAAATCTTCGTCGGAACTGAATCTCTGTGGTCACAGGATTTACTGAGAAGTAGTCATTGAACAATCGATCATTACCTTTTTCACGATTTCGATGTACCACTCTTCTTTACATACGTCCGGCGATGTTGCCACGTAGTTGTTGTTGGCTTTGAAGTATCAACCTAATGAGTTCTTCGTCAGTGTTGTCTTCTAATTCCTCATCTTTCACTTGATCTAGATCTTCACCTAAATTGATGTTTGTATCCATTATATGGTATCTGAAGCGTTTGAAATGAGGAAGATATATTGCGTAATTTGTATGAGAATATATGAAAATGATGAAACATTACACATTTATATAATTTCATTCCCAACGGCTAGTTTTATAACAGCTACTTCCCAACGGCTAGTTTTATAACAGCTACTTCCCAACGGTTAGTTTTATAACGACTACTTTCCAACGGCTAGTTTTCCAACGGCTTGTTTCCAAAAATAAAATTTTGAATATAACATACAACAAGACTTACATTGTTAATAACTGAATACAAAGTAACTGCATAACAACTAATTCGAACATAGGGACTAAACTTTAATTAAACAATTTCTTCCTAATATGGTCACAATACTTTTCGTGGTCTTGGCGTTGTTGTTCCGACATGTTGGATGTATCCTTCATGAGGATTTCATACTCCATGCGTTGTTCCTGATCTTGCATACGTCTTTCTTGTGCCTCCTTTAACTGAATAAGTTTTAATGTGTTTGCATTCTTCTCATTCATTACACCTTCTATGCCAGATAAATGGATATTGTTAGAAGTAGAAGCTTGTTTTCCTTTGCTCTTTCTTTTTGCTGCTTTTTGACCCATTGGGCGAGACACTGGCAAAGGCTCATCATATTCTTCGGCTTCAATGGGTGTCTCTGTGTTAGAAGACGATGAGTAATTTCTATCTGTAGAAACCTTTGTTCTTTTTGAAGAATTTGACATAAATTCTGCATCGAATTTTGGTTGATCTTTCAACAACAACCAAACATGTTCAACCTCAAATTTTTTACCTGTATCCTGTGAGTAAATTAAGTGAGCATTAGTCATACAATCTTTCTCTGAACTTCCACTTCTCCTGTGCTTATCTACTTGTTTGTAGCACCTATTAAACTTTTGAACTGCTGGGTGGACCCTGTTCCATCGCGATTTCAACTAAGTTGAGCTTCTTTCACAAAATAACTCGCTTTCACGCACATCGTCATTGTTGTATGCATTTTTAATCCTTGTTCAATATTTTTTTGATGTTTGGTCGACACTGATTATTGAATCCTTTGACACATTGAGCCAGGATCGAACAAGAATCACATCTTCTGCCACCGAGAATGCTGTACGTGATTTTTTCCCACTACCATTGTGGTCGCCCTCCTCTAGTTGAATATTGTCTACACCGATTGTGGATTCAACTTCATTGATAGGGGGTGAAGTATTGGATAAAGAAGGCCTATAATACGTGTTTGGATTAATGGGGGGTGATGGTTGACTACAAAATTGTGGATTTTGAGAACTAACACCGGTAGGCGACTCTACATTATATGGAGGATGCATATACCACATGTGTGGGGGGTGGTGGATACATCATATACTGGGATGGATTTTGCAAATTTTCATTGGTAGGGGGTGGTTGAGGATACATAAAATATTGTGGTGGATGTGGTGGATTTGTAGAACTTTCATTGGTAGGGGGTGATTGATTTTGCAAAAAATTGTAACCACTTTGATAATTATACTGATTGGGATCTATTTTAGAGAAAATACAAATGATTGAGGATGGATATGAACAAAAAAAATTACAAGTATCAATTTTGTGTGAAGAAACACAACAAATCACCCAAATTTATACCCAAGCTTTCACAAACAGTTACTTTTTTTACAAGAGACATATTTTATAACGTTACATTTATTTTCAGCTTTTAAAAATATAAAATAAGACGTATTTACTTTACGTTACAAACATTAGCAAATAATGAAGGGCGTGAAGTGTTACGTGTTTTGAAAACAAAGGAAAGCAAAGACATGCAAGCTAGCTAGCTAGATGTAAGGCATAGAAAGGAAAGAAATATAGAAAAAATGTGTTTTCAATTTTTTAAAATATTTTTATTGTATAATGGTTACTTTTTATTTTTATTTTAGAGGCTTCAACGGCTCTTTTTTTTCATTCATTATTTTCTACCACTCTTTCTTTTCACCAAAGAATTTTGCTTTCTTTTCACATACACCATAAGCATCCATAAACTTTCCTATTTATCACGCGTCCCTTTCTCTTCCTTTCCCCAATATTTTTTCCCTTTCAAGTTTCTCTTCACTCCCACTCAATCTCTTCTCACGCTCTGCCCTCTCTTCTCCATGCTCTCTCTTCTCCATTCTCGCATGCCTCTCTTTTCTCCACTGTCGCATGCCTCTCTTTTCTCCAGCCACACCCAGAAACTTCCTCCTCGCGCCATTCCTGTCACGCCAGTCTTGTCGCCGCTTTCCTCTCACCTTTGCGGTTGTTCTCTCGCTGTAGCCGCGGCCGTCGTTGACGAAATCGCCGTCACAACTGTCTCTCTTCACTCCCTCTCGCCTTCGTCGTCGTTGTTCCTGTCTGCACCATCGCCGTCGCCATTGCTGTCCTTGTCTTCCTCGACCAAGATGGTTATTTTTCCTCTTTATTTTTTGTGGGGTTGAGCATGTTAATTTTATTTTATTCTGTAAGAAGCAGTTTCTTATATAAGCACCGCTACTCTGTGCTCAATGTTCGATTTCGCCACGTTAGCTTCCTCTAACGCAATTTTTTTTTCACGATACCGGTTCTTCAGCCTAAAGAACTCTAAAAGCTCCTGCGTTGGAGATACTCTTATAATACACCTTAGATTCATGTTCCTTTGAAGAGAAAAAAAAAAGAGTAAAATAAATTAACGTGAGACTCACACTTTTATGTTTTAATTTAATTTTAATTTTTTATTTTAATTTATTTTTTCTATTTTATCAAAGGACTCTATATGATTTTTGTTTTCTTTTGTAATCCCCCCCAAAAAAACTTTGGTTATTTTAGAAATACTGTAGTACACTACTATAAGATAAAATTAAGCGTCTTTTCAATTATATTTGGTTTTAGTGCATTAGCATTGTAAATAGATACACTATTTACATTGATCAATGCATGTTTCAAATTAATATTTATTGAAAAACAATATGATTTGTATCTTTTAATCAAATAATTTAAAATTTAAAATTTGATTTTAAACATAAAAAAATTATATTGAAAAGAAAATATGTATTTTA